>JAODKL010000109.1:12751-23097 GCA_026780765.1 Petrocephalus schoutedeni
ACCCAAAGGGGGAGCCCATCCTCCAGGGGCCGGCAGAGGAAGCCCTAACCCTAACCAGACCCAAAGGGGGAGCCCATTCTCCAGGGGGCAGCAGAGGAGTCAACTGGACAAAACAAAATGACAAAATCTAATCTAGTACTGGTGTTGAAATATTTATCTCTATGCAAGGGCACGCAGGTGCGGGCTTGTAGGTGCTTGATTCTGCTTCTGGTGGCAAGATGAACAGTGGTACAGCAGCAGGGAAGGAAGGAGAGGCATCACATGAGCAAAGGGCAGGCAGGCAGGAAGGGTAGAGGTATTGCAGACAGCAGAGTAGACATTAGGTCTCCAGGCAGCACACCCCGGAAGGGGGGTGGGGGGGGGGGGGGGGTAGGGGGAATAAGAAATAGTGCATTAGCCAGAGTCAGGGAGACTAGAGGCAGTGCAAACAATTGGTTGAGTGCAGTATCTAGGCTCAGCTTGAATAAGAGGGAGAGGCAAGTGGGAACACAGGCATGGGGAGTTCCTGAACGTCAGCACTCCAGTGTGAAGCTAGAGTGACAGCACTGACACATCAGTTCATCCAAAGCCAATGGCACTGAGCGACACCCAGCTCTGCGCCTCATACTGTACTGTTTATAATCTAGACTTGAATATTGAGAGTGAGTCTGAATCTCACACGTCCGCTGGAAGACCATTCCACAGCTGCGGAGCTCTGTAAGAGAATGCTCTGCAGCCTGCCGTAGTTCTTTCTACTCTGGGTACTAATAGATATCCTGCTCCTTGTGATCCAAAAGAATCCAAAAGAATATTATAGTCCACAGTATCAAATGCTGCAGTTAGATCTAGTAAGAATAAAAATGATATACCGCCATGGCCAGAAGCCATAAACAGATCATTTATCACTTTGACTAAGGCCATTTCTGTGCTATGGTTGGATATAAAGCCAGACTGATATAGTTCATTAGCATTACTTTTTGAAGGATGTAAGACAGCTGGTGAACAACAACTTTTTCCAAAATCTTTGAAATGAAGGGAAGATTTGAGATAGGTCTATAATTTCCTAAGTCACTAGGTTCGAGATTTGGTTTCTTGAGAACAGATCTAATAACAGCCATTTAGGTTTAGGAACATATTCAAGCCTAAGAGATGAGTTTAACAAGTTTAACAGTGTATTGCTAACAGTGGTGCAATTTCCTTGATTAGTTTGGTAGGTATTGGGTCTAAAAGGCTAGTAGAGGATTTGCAAGAGGAAATTAACTTCAGGAGTTCTGCTTGCGTTACAAGAGAGAAACATTCAAGGTGCCATCATTACTACTAATAGGACTAGCAGAAGATTGGTGGATGTAGCCATAATGGTCTGTCTAATCTTAGTTATTTTATTATTAAAAAATGCAATAAAGACATCACTACTAAGAGCTTCCAGGACTTGTGAGTTTAACATTGACATTTAACATTCCAGGACTTTGTTAACCTATACACACATTTAGGATTGTTTTTGTTCTCTTTTACTAGTTTAGAGAGAGACACAGACCTAGCAGTCATTAGCGCTTGTCTATACTTAGAGAGGCCACCACTTAGTTGACCACCATTTGCATTCTAGCCTGCGTGAATCCTGTTTAAGGTCACACGTATGATTAGGGTACCATTATTTCTTGAGTGGAGCTACATGATCAAGAGTGCTGTGAAATGACTTTACCATGTTCACGGTTACCTGTTCAAACATCCTAAAATACATTAAGAGCAGACATTACAACAGACATTATATGATAATAACAGACATTATAATTGTATATAATTGTAAAATGACTCTTTCATTATATTTATGTTGCAAATCCAAATTCCAGTATGTACCATTATTCATCATATGCAATCTTTTTTCCTTCATGTGCCTTTGTCGATAATTTAATGAAATTGAAACATTAGGCTTGAAGGATTTAAGAATATTCTCAACTATTCCGACATTTGGTTTTATTTATGAGTATTTCTGTTGCTCCTCTGGCATTTTGTGACTTTGAGAAAGCCTCAGTAGCATCTTCATTTCCGTGTCTTATGCATGTTCTCCCCCAAAAATGCTCCAAAATATAACATTTTTTTTCAAGAAATAGTGTCTGAGAATGTTCATAGTTAACTAGAATTTTTCTATTCCATCTGCAACCTTTTAAGTTTGTCAAGTTCTCTTAACTTCAGTATCAGCTTATTATTCGTCTTCTGTATGTTCTCCCTCAAATATACCCCTAAATGTCCGTAACTGTCCTTAGCTGAACAGACTTTTCTCTTCCCTCTGCAACTGTTTAAACTACCTGAAATTTCCTCTAGCTAATCACCCAGTGGTCTATTGTCTCTTCTGTAGGTTCTGTAACAAACAGCACCACTACAACAGTTAATGTAACAGCTGGTATGTATCAGTCTTCATCAGATCCGTCCACAACCCTTTTATTTCATCCAGTTGTCCTTTTTATCGTCTGTAGGTCCTGTAACAAACAAAACCAGTACAACAGCTAAGACAACAACTGGTATGTATCAGTCTTCATCAGATCTTGTCAGTGATTTCCAGATCAGTCTGAGTCATTTCATTTGTGAATTATAGAATATCCTGCATTCAGCAGTCAAGAAAATTCTGAGTTATGCATACATTTTGTTTTGTTTACACAAATGGCTGAGGTGTGAAATATGAACTTGGCTTTGTTTCTATTTCAAACTTGTAAAATCAGAAATCAGAAATGATTTTCCCCCAAAGTGCTCCTAAATATAAACATTTTTTTCAGCAGACGGGGTCTGAGAATGTTTATAGCTAACCAGAGTTTTTCTATTCCGTCCACAACCTTTTTTATATCATCCAGTTGTCCTTTTTATCTTCTGTAGGTCCTATAACAAACAAAACCAGTACAACAGCTAAGACAACAACTGGTATGTATCAGTCTTCATCAGATCTTGTCAGTGATTTCCAAATCAGTATGAGTCATTTCATTTCAGAATTATAAAATATCATGCATTCAGAAGTCAAGAAAATTTTGAGTTATGCATACGTTTTGTTTTGTTTACACAAATGGCTGAGGTATGAAATATGAACTTGGCTTTGTTTCTATTTAAAACTTTTAAAATCAGAATCCACAAAATCTGAAACAGAAAACTTTTACTATTGTGAAGGAGATTATCCCTGTCTATTTTCTCTCAAATGTAACTCTAAATATGCTGCATGTAGTATGTAGCATTGTTCTCATTATTACAACGTGAAATATTCAGTAGACAGTATCTGAGAATGCTCTTACCTCACCAGACTTTTTATATTCCCTCCCAAACTACATAGAATTTCCTCTAGGCCAATCATCCAGTTATCTTCTGTCTTCTGTATATTCTCTAACAATCAACAGACTTTGATATATTTTTTCCCTTCTTACTGTAGTTTCTACCATGACCCCAAGTCGAAAACCTGGTATGTACCATTATTCATCATATGCAATCTTTTTTCCTTGACAAGCCTTAGTCAGTAATTACACGGAAACTGAAACTTTGGGTGTGCAGAATATTCTCAACTAGACTGATGTTTAGTTTTGTTTTTGAGTATTCCTCTTGAGTGAAATATCAGTAACAAACAAAACAAGTACAACAGCTAAGACAACAGCTGATATGTATCAGTCTTCATCTGATCTTGTCAATGATTTCCAGATCAGTCTGAGTCATTTCATTTCAGAATTATAAAATATCATGCATGCAGAAGTCAAGAAAATTCTGAGATGTGAGGCACACATTTTGTTTTGTTCACACAAATGGCTATGGCGTGAAATATCAACTTGGCTTTGTTTCTTTTTCAAACTTTAGAATCAGAACTTTTAATATTGCTTCTGTATATTCTACAAAAAACCACAGAATTTGAAATAGCTTTTATTCCACACTTGAGTAGCTTCTCCCATGACCCCAAGTCTAAATACCAGTATTTACTATTATTTATCAAATGCAACATTGTGTGGTATTTAAGAGTATTGACAGCTAAACAATTTTGTTTGTTTATGAGTATTTATATTGCCTGGAATATTTACTTGGCTTTGTGTCACAGTTCACTTCTTTTGTAACATTAAACATTACTGTGTCATTTCAGCCTTCTATAAGTTATCCCACTGAAATACACACATATTCTCAGATTTTTTCCCCATATTAGTCTGAATTATTATATTTACAAAGCATGAATGGTTAGTCTTGCTGAATTGAATGTAATTTTTATTCCTTCCTTCTGTAGTTTCTCCCACAACCCCAAGTCCAAATGCTGGTATGTATCACTATTAATCAAACAATCTTTTTCCATCAAAAGCCTTAGTAATTAAATCTTAAAATTAAAGTTGCCCGGGGCTTCATGTCCCTGCTAGGGTCACCCAAGGCAAACAGGTCCTGGATGAGGAACCACATGAAGTGTGGCTCACTAGACCCCTTATGATGAGTACAAACAGAGAGTCACGTTTTCCCTCGCCTGGACACAAGTCACCGGGGCCCCCCTCTGGGTGAGGCTCGATGGCGAGCACCTGGTGGCCTGGCCTGCATCCATGGGGCCTGGTCGGGCACAGCCCGAAGGAGGAACGTGGGTCCCCCCTCCAATGGGCTCACCACCTGTAGGAGGGGCCAAGGGGGTCGGTGCAGTGTGAGCTGGGCGGTGGCCGAAGGCGGGGACCTTGGTGGTCAGATCCTCGGCTGCAGAAGCTAGCTCTAGGGACATGGAATGTCACCTCTCTGGTGGGGAAGGAACCTGAGCTGGTGCGCGAGGTTGTGAGGTTCTGAATAGATATAGTCGGGCTCACCTCGACGCATGGCTTGGGCTCTGGAACCAGTCTCCTTGAGGGGGGTTGGACCCTCTTCCACTCTGGAGTTGCTTGCAGGGAGAGGCACTGGGCAGGAGTGGGCATACTTATTGCCCCCTGGCTGGGTGCCTGTACATTGGAGTTTACCCAATAGAGAGTAAACATAAAATTGATTACAGGGGGCATTGGTCAAATGTCATAGTGCATCATGGAGGACCCCCGGCCCCCTCTTTTACTGTTTGGCAAGTTTATGGACACCCAACCCTTTTTGTAATTTTTCAGTAGGACAGTAGGAATCAGGAATCATGGGGGAAAGTGCACTCTCAATATTTAATTTGGGCTACCTGTCCCCACCCCAAAAAATAGACCTTTAAATTAAAATGTTTCAGTCGCTTCCCCCCAATATCAAATTATCTCCTACACAATTGCATGTATGAATTTTCCAATGGTATATAACAGAAAACAAATATTTGTTTTTTATTATTTCTCATTTACTACTTTACTATTTCTCTTTCATCTTTTTAAAGCATTTACAATGGAGGTGTCATTTAAAATTCCACTCCCCTTTGACGAAGATTTAGCTAATAAATCAAGTTCAGTATTCAAAAGATATAAAACAGAAATAGAAGAAACTGTAAGTATATGTTCTTAAAATACAGCCAACTTTCTTATACATATATACAATACACACATCTTAGCTAAAATATAATTTTTTATGTAATTTATATATTTTTTTCAGTAAAGCAAAAGCTTCTGTTTATAATTTTGTATATTACTTTGCTATACAGCCGAAGAACAAGATGTTCTTAGTACATACCATTAGCATCATACATACCATTTTGCTGTTTGAAGAGGCCGCTAAAAGCAGCCAGGATGCATTTATGTATTATACATACATTTGGATTAACATTTGCTCTTTTATCCAGCTCATTCAAAATTACAAATATTTAAATGGTTTTGTTGCAGTCCATGTCACTGGCTTCAGGTAAGTTTTCTCCTTTAAACACAGCAAATTCATGTATTCTCCTTGTTTTTGCTGTTCATATATATATAGCAGTAGTAATTGTTATAATAGAGGTACTCAAACTATCAGCAAAAAAATAGTATTATATAACATACATTTTATAAATACTCAGAACTCATTATTACTCGTTATTTCTGTAATTTGAAGATATTCCTGTGTTTTGTTTGTCAGGAGTGGCAGTGTGATTACAGACTTTGTAGTGCAGACAAACAGTGTGAATTCCACTGAGATTGTGGCACTGAACAGTATGGTTGCAGTTGCTCTTCAGGCCAAGGGTTATAATGTTAACGCAAGTTCCTTCAATGCAGTTGTTCAAGGTAAGATGAAAATCAAATGCACTAAATGGTTTGTGCCAAACACCACTTCGGAGTATTCAGCCTTCCTGGAGGCCTTGGAGGGGGTGCTGGAAGACGCCCCATCTAGGGATTCCTTTACTCTGCTGGGGGACTTTAATGCTCACTTAGGTAATGACAGTGAAACCCGGGAGGGTGCGGTCGGGAGGAGCGGCCTGCCTGATCTTAATCCGAGCGGTAATTTGTTATTGGACTTCTTTGCTAATCATATAGTCATATAGTCACATACTCTTGGTACACTTGCTTATTTCAGTAAAAATATTGCAGATGGTTTTCATTTGTTTACAAAAAGCATACATCACATTAGAAAAAACAGGAAGTTTTAAAGTAAAATATTGATTTAAAGTACTAATAAATTGAAACCCAAATTATAGTTTGAAAAGAGCTGTTCTGGGTTAAAAAGTTAATTGACAGGCACCATTAGGTTCTTTATGCTTTATAATTGGTAAGACCTTTGAAATAACATAAAGCTTCAAACATTTGTGTTTAGTATCCCTTTGGGAGTCAACAACTGCAGTTAATAGCAAAATGGCAATCAAAAAAACTATGACACTTACCGGTAATAAAAAGAAAATATCTGTGCGGAAGATATGTGCAAATATGTTAAACATTGCTTGTCACTGGGCTTTTGTTATGAAACCTACATATTTGCATTATTACAGAATTACAGTAAGCAAGTGTCCAAATACATTCTTTGAGAGCTAAAGGTTTAGGTGATTTTATGGAAGCAAAAATCAGATATAGCCCAAACCTACCTAGACAGCGTGTATACTTTGCATAGTTCACATTGCATTTAAACTTCCTCCCTTGTGTGAGTTTTATATTATGCTGCAGTATACAGTATCTTGGTAGCATTTTCTTGTGGCGAGATGGTTGTTGGTTTGGACCCCGCATTCAGCAGAGTAGCCAAATCACTGCCAAGCCTTTCAGAAAGGGCTATAACCCCAGCTTCTCCAGGAATGCTGCATGCTAGGGGCTTTCTGCTATGCACTAGGAGATCTGATGGTTACTGTATGATTACATGCTAACAGCTTCTCATCTCCTTATTTCATTAAGGAAATAAGCCATTTATCAAGAACTATGATATTATATATCTTGGTACCACTTTGCAGCTGACTTGTGTGATTCCACCAACATTTCAAATGGGAACTGGGTCGTGGTATGTGAATGGACTGCAGGTGTCAAACAGTACAAAGTATTTAATCACCAATTCACCTCCCAGACTGACTGTTCAGATCATGAACATTCAGGACAGCGGTAAGTAGATTACCAACTCAATGTCTAAATAAATATATTAATAATTAATTACATGATTCCATTTATTTTCTAATTATTCAGTACAAGTTACTTATTTAATAATAACATGTTTTATATATAATCTTTAAATTGTATTTCACAATAATGTTATTTTCATTAGACAGTCATTATTATAAAATATTATTTTACACAATACAGCTGTTATTGCTTAAATAATTCAAACTATATTTCACAATAAACTACAGCCGTTCACATTGATGTATTTCCAAATTACGGGTCTCCGAACCACATTTTTATTTCTTATCAACTCTTTTCAAAATAACAGAGCATTCTGTCAGTCATTTTGAGGGGCTTGGGGCCGTGCCTGCGATTGGCTAATCCTTTGTGATCCATTATTCAGCATAGCAGATATAGGATGTAGTTTGAGAAATCCCCAGAAACTATGGAGGATATAAAGAGAGGTCAGCAGTTGGATGTGTAGCAGAGCAAACTCAGGAAAGAGGGCCATCGGAGAGAACACATCTCAACGCGGAATTTTCCCCCTTCTGTAGTCTTCACAGGGTATTTTTCAACCCTGTAGTCACAGTAAACATCCCCATGCTTATACAAAATAAAAATACACGTGTAAAAACCAATGCAGACATGTATTTTTATACTGCACACAACACTGTACAAATGTAGATACTAAAGAAGGCCTAGGCTAATACTTTTATACTCAAGGGCAAAGGGTTCAGTCTGTAATGCATTATATTGGTTGTCATCTGATAATATTCCAACTTTTGATCATAAACACCAAAAACTCAAAATATGTGAAAATTTCAACAAATGTTTTCCCGGGACCACAATCATTGGCAGAGCACACCATTGTAATGAAAAGATGCATTATGAAGTAAATAGCTGGTTCAGAAAATGGCCATTTAGAAAAATCAACTTTACTTTTTACAAATGAGCCCTGGATAAGATGCATGGTAATACTTTTAGCTGTCAGTTGTGAATAATATACATGTATGTTTAAAATAATGGATGCTATTATTTTTCTCTCTATAATCTAGGAACATACAACTTCACAATGAATCAGTCGTTCTTGACATTCACCCATAAGGAATCCATTTCGGTGAGAGGAGAAGGTACGATGTTAATGAGTGTATAAAAACAGGTGGCCCTATTCAGTATGCAGCCCTATTCACTGGCAGCATTTCTATGTAATCCCAGTGGAAGCATGTGTTTGCTTTTCAATTTAAAGCACTAATCTAGCTTCACTATTTATTATACATCAGAGCCTGATTGTAATGATCCAACATATGGTGTCGGTAAGGATGGAAATATGTCTACTGTGAGCTGCCCAGCCAATTATTCGGGCAACCAGACTGCAGTTTGTAAAAATGGGAAATGGAACCTTATGGAGGACAACTGTGTCTTAAGCGTAATAATGACACTAGAGCTGTTATCTCAGGTAGGACCATTTGAATGCTGCTGTCAAACTGCTTACCCAGTATAAGGTTATAGAGTACACTAAATGTATATACATTATGTCACTCTGATGAACTACTAAAGTGTTTTTACACAATATGCATGACTATATAATGATAAGTAGAACATGCAAACTCCACACACACAGGGCATAGGTGTGATTTGATTTCCCAGCCCTGTAGATGTGAAGCAACAGTACTATCGACATAGCCACTGTTTCATTTCATATAGATTATGTTTTTTATATATTGCATCTCAAGGAAACCTTTTTTAAGGGAAAAAAATGTCTAAAATTCAGTTTAAAGGAATTAATTCCTATACTTGTGGACCACATGGTTGATCAGTCACTGAAAGTATGATTTATGTTAATAGTTAAAAGTTTGTTTTCCAAAAAGCATACTATTTGTACACACTATTACCGACTATACCAAAGCATCTTATACTTGGTATCTTGGTATGAACATTTTTTTTTTAAATCTTTGGAAAATTCTTCTGTTCATTTTTAATTCTTGTTTCCCTGTCAACAGAGTCTGACTACAGCTAATGTAGCATCATTTGTGACAGACCTTAAGAGCACTACTACCAATTATGCAACAAACATAACACAATCACCAGCCACCATTTCCTCTCTTGTGAATATACTTGGCAGCATTGCAAATGTGTCACAAAATATCAACAAAGCTTCGATGGAAGTATGTTGAAACGGCAATGTCTTTTGGAGTGAGGGGAGTCACATTTGAGGTTTTGTTACTTACAAATATGCTGAGTTGTGTGAATACGAAGGAAATGATGTTTATTTAATAAAAATACGATTTCACGTCCTGATAAAAACCCCTGAATTTGAGACGGAGAAAAAAATTCTAAAACCATGTAAACTATTTAAGATTTATTATTTTGCCCAAATTTTCTGTTTTTATCTTGCAGAATATTTTGGAAACAGTATCAATTTTGGTGTCAGCCCAAGCTGCGACATCCTGGCAAGACCTGAACAGTAACAACAGAACCCAAAAAACAAGCTCTTCTTTATTGGAGTCAATAGAAAACATTACACACAGTCTATCAAGTGATTCCTTTACAATAAGTACAGCAAACATTGAGCTAATCAAAACAATATTAACAAGCCCTTTCAATGAGCACTTGAATTCATCTCAGATACTCATCCCAAGTCAAGGTCTTCCCTTCAACACGAGTATCACAACTGTCATCTTTACAACTCTTAATCTTGTCTTACCTCCAAGGACCACTGGAAACAGTACGGACAACTCTATCAATGGAATTGTCTTGTTAGCCTATATAAACGAAACCATTAAAAACGTTTCACTGACATTCGATAAAACAAACAAAACAAAGGGAAACGACCAGTGTGTTTTTTGGAACTTCAAAGCTTTGGAAGGCACCGGGGGCTGGGACTCTACTGGATGCAAACTGCAATCTGAAACGAATGGCAGTGTCACCTGTTCCTGTAACCACCTG
>JAODKL010000109.1:36228-46288 GCA_026780765.1 Petrocephalus schoutedeni
GGTGTTGGTGAGAACCGCCATTCTGAGGAGAAGAATGCTCTGGTGGTCATCGCAAGGTGTGTCGCTGTTTTGACTCCTGTCTTTGGCATCACCTGGGGACTTGGCATAGGGACCATGGTGGCTCCTACAAATCCTGGAGTCCACATTGCATTTGCAGTCTTCAATTCTCTTCAGGTATGTGTATATATTGAGTAATTCCTTCTGTTTATATTTTTGAAATAAAATTTGTATTTGAATTCAAATGTTTGTGTAATATAGGTCATAACAAAAATGTTGTGGATAACGTCTTCCATTCTGTCACTTCCCAGCTGTTAGGCAAAGACGAACCACACAATGTTTATAATGTTTATTTCTAATTAACAAAAGGAGTTTTATTTTATTTAAACCAGGTTTTCAGAGGTTGAGAAGCCAAAATGGTAAACCAAAAACAATAGTAACTAAACGAAAACAAGCTCTCTAAGAGAAACACAACTGCAACTCCCTTCCCTAAACAAAAATAGGAGACCATTCACCACCCCCTTTATTCTCATAAAATGCTAAGAAAAGAATACAAGCACACATCACAGGCATAGACGCAAACACCTCTACATCCACAAACGAAAAGATCTACCTTTCATAATTCACTCATAATTGTAAGGTAAAGGATAACGATATTGAAATTTGAAATTGGCTGTTATTAGAATACCTGAAAATTGTTCTCAGAATGGATTTCTTGTTTAAAATTAGTACGTGCTGCAAATAGTAATTGGTTTTTTTTTTTGCTCTTTTTCAAGGGGTTCTTTATTTTAGTATTTGGGACTCTTTTTGACAGCAATGTAAGTACTGATACTTCTGTAGTTCAAATTTTGTTAGTATTATGCAGTGGAACACAAAGATATTTTATATTGTACTATTTAGCATCATACATATTTTTTCATTATGCACAGATACGATCAGCAATTGTAAGAAGATTTTCATTTTTGCCATCTAGCCGAACAAAGGTAAGTTCATCTTTGTATTTTGCAGTTTGATTGCCGTTTTCAGCAGACTCTGTATGCATAATTTTTTCCATTTTCATTTGAAATGTTTCACAGACATGCTAAACCAATTACACCATGAATTTTTTATTTAAACTCAAAATTTTAGAGTGACCACAAATGGTAAAATCATTTTCAGAACAAAACCAAATATTCTGTTATATTTAACTTAGAAATTACTCTAGGTAAATGTTACAAAATTTGAAATGTCAAATGTCAAGCATCAGAGATAACATAAATGATGTGGGGTATGTTCTGTCTAACAGAGCACAAGTGCTGGTCCATCTTTGTCATCTTCGGCGGACCGTACTAGGAGAAGGAGACAAAGTGAGTTCAATTGCTCTATTTTATTATTGTACACATTTTTTTGACTGAGGCATACTCTGCTTTCTGAATATGGTGCATTATCTGCTTTATAGTTTCAGATGACTCGAGATATTTCTTATGCTGGTGCCACATGTGAACTTTACTCTGTGTAATTTGCCATTTGGGGTAAAACATCCAATGCTCTTTATCTTTCAGTTTTTTACAACATTTCTGATGCTTCCCCAAGTGTGCGTGCTCCTGAGGCATTTATCAATGCTTAGCTGCCTGTCAGACCAGCTGATGATGTGAAAATGGTTTTACAAATTATAAGAAATGATAGATAGATAGATCATTAATCCTTAGGATTTTATATGGGTTGTGGTTTTTGTCACTTTTGGGTCACTGGATATTCTTAGATTTGCCTTTTTTTCTATGAACACAAACACTGTATTCAATCACTTCTTTTTTAAATAGTCTCTCTACATTTTTACTAGAACTTCTGCAAGAAAAGTCCTGATAAACTATAATACTAATCATTCTGTCTTGTTTATCTCTGTAGTAATTATTCAGCATATTTTAATCGTGCAGTATTGTGTCAATATTATATGCAATTTTCTGTTTCATATTTTGGCCTGTGTAACATTATGCATAATAAAATTATTACCTTTCAAGCATCTGAATGACTATTTTTCAGATTTCTGTATGATTAAGAAGACAAATCTAAAATCTGAAAGCATTAATGCGTAAAATCTTGTTAGTTTTTAATAATGTGCCACTTCCTCCACTACAAATCAAGGCTCCAAAAAACAACATATTATCATTTCTAAAAAGATTTTACTTACATGTTCTGAAGGCAAAAATCAATTATATACTTATTGCCAAAAAACTTAGTGATAGAATTATGCAATAATGCACAATATAGCTCATTTTGTCAGAATTCTTATGCACTGAAGGCAAATGATGTCTGAATACATGAATTCAAGGGAATTAAATCAAATGAAATTATGAGGATATTTCTATAAACGGCAAACTGATGACAATCCTGTAATTTTTCGATTAATATATTTGTAATGGTAATGATAGTAGTAAAGTAAAGCAAATAAAAATACCAAATTCACATTTTTGTGAAGCATACAGTTTGTAAACAATGTATTTTCTATTGCAAGCCATGGAGACCTCATGATAAAATGCTTGGACATGGAAAAAAACAACTGAAGGCATATTCAATTACTGTGTCAGAAGCTTAGTAGTAAACCTGTACAAGCCCCACATGACATAAACATTTCTGTTGCTAGACTTTTGGTTTGGGAAAATGTTAGCTTAGAATCCAGGTTTATGTGCTTGACAATTACTGTTATAATAACAAAACAAGAGTGCCTGCCACTCCACCAATCAGAACGCCCGTCCCACCTCCATCCTCTGTGTCTCACAGCTCTTGCCAGTGAAGAAAATGGCCTTCCCAGATGCATACCTGAATGGGAAAATATATCAGGTTTAGCTCTCAGCTGTCCAAAGGTTTCAGTTCTTGAAAAACATCATTAGCTTTGACAGTAAAGAAATTTGCAACTTGACTAACGTCAAAAAAGATTATTAAGATTTTTAAAAATCATCTCAAGATTATGGCTGCACCAGGTAACCTGCAGACTCCTCCACCAGATATTCTGGGCCCTTCCTGGATCTTAACTGTCCCAGACTGACCTGAAGTTCAGACCTAATCAAGTGTGTCAAATCTTTAAACAAACACATAGGCATGTTGTTTTTTCCACATTCCCTACAGTTTAAAATGAGGTCATTCATTGCAATGTTTTGATACTAGGTATTTACCATCAGAGTCAATAGATATTTTAAGGTTATCGTTTTTCAGGAAACTTCTCCTCAAAAGCGGCTGATGCAATATTCAGATTCAGATTTTCATTGTAAAAGTATTGTAAAAATATACAACGAAATTCAAGAAAAATCTTTATTCAAGATAAAGGTGCTCCATCCAAATTCCTGACTTCTGTGGCACTCACAGGTGTCACCCCACTCTCCATTAGTGATTAGTTTGATGTTGACATGTTATCTGGTTATGAAAAAACATCTGCAATCGTTCTCACAAAGGCAAAACCACCCATTGACCCATAATGCAGAGATTCATACAGATACAAAACAGCTACATTCCTACTACTGTTTACATTTTAACATGTACTTTTCAGTTAAAATACCTTATGTCAGTTCATCATGTATCTTCATGTGAATGAATTTTAATTAGAAAATGTGTAGGCCATGTAACTGAAATGAAACATATACTATTTCAAGCTCCAGAATTAAATTTGATTAGTCCCTTAGGACACATCTAACAACTGAAAAGGCCTCCATTTTCCAGCTGGCTATTCTGGTCCAATTGATGCAGGGGCATCCTAGGTGGCACAAAGCAGGTGTACATCCTGAACAATATACCGGTCCATTGGGCACATAGACTCACACGTGCAAGTACACATTACAGGCAATTTAGAAATACCTATTAACCTCATTCCATGTTTTTGTACTGAAGAAGAAAACCAGACTGCCCAGAGGAAACCTGTGGTTGAACATGCAAACTCCATACTCAAAGAGGCAGGATTCAAAATGATACTTACTGATGCTCAATAATGAATTAAAAAACAAAAAATGCAATGCAGGTCAGGAGTTTGGACACGCCAAGCCGTTTACAAAGGACAGTAATAGAGTGTCGCACCACATGACCGGGCCACCTGACCTACAACAAACCTAACCCCCCAACAAACAAATTAGTGTTTAAGATCCATAATTGGTCCATAATTTCATATATATTGTTTTTATGTCTTTATTCTAAAATATAATGAATAGTACAGTAGTGTGTCCTAAACTTTTGACTGACGCTGTAGCACACACTGCTTATGAGGAAACTAGAAAATTACCAGTTGTGAAACTCCTGCTGGAAGACATTCTTAGTTTCACATCGGGATCTTGGTCCATAGCAGTGATGGTGACCTGCCTGTTCTTTGCGGGCCACTCCAGTACTCCATCATTCTCCCCACTGCAAAGATGGAAGTACACACCCAGGTAACCCTGCGTGGAGCTGTCCTTGCCATTTGGGTAGACGCGAACTCCATAGGCATAGCCCTCTGGGCTATAAAACCGTTCGCTTGTGATGTTGTGTCCGGGAGGACTGGTCTGGAGACTATGTGTGAAGTCGCGAGGAGGCAGCTAAGTGAGGCATAAAAGTAAAGTAGTAAATAAAAGAAATTGGAAACACCTTGGGTGGTACAGACTTTCCTCACTTCACGGACATTTCCAGTCCCATCGTCTGTTTTCATCCAAATGACCAGATTATCAGAAGCGGTTCCTGTCATCTTTTAAAAGAACTGAAGGCATTGGTGGTTTATTTTGGGGTAGAGGATCCGAGATTCCAGCATAGCGCTCATTCCTACTTCTGCATTAGACGTGTTAAAATACATGAAATAGCCAGCGTCTACAAAGAAATGAGAACAGATTTCAGTTTGGGGAACATCTGACTACATGGGTAAAGAATACAACCGGGCTGAACAAAAAATAATAAATGAATATTATAATGAACGCACGGGGGCGCCGCAGCGTATTACACTGACTGCTGTGCGAGAACACGCACGGGGGCGCCGCAGCCTATTACACTGACTGCTGTGCGCGAACACGCACGGGGGCGCCGCAGCCTATTACACTGACTGCTTTCCGTACTAGAGAAATTAATAAAATAGATTTATTATTGCAACATAAAAGTCATACTTCAGAACTGATCTGACAGCTCCGTTACTGATTAAGACATTAATCTGTGCCACATTTTGCTAACTCTCTCTCCTGCATCCGGGCAGCGCACTCTCTCGCTGCTCAGTGGCAGGAATCCTCCAAGTCGGTCGGTTTAAAATTGTACTTTGCGGGTAAGAAAATGTTTGGGCAGGCAAACAGAAATTAGGTTGTTTCGAAATCATTTAGCTTTCTACGAGCATAGGCATATAAGTTATTTCAGTTAATCAAGCAAATAAACACACAGTGGGGGTGGGCTATGTTAGTCATCCACTCCTCTAGCCGGATCCAATACTTTAAATCACTTTCTTTCTCCCACTCTTTGTTATCCTTTGCCCACTTATTTCCAGACATTTTTACATGCGTATTATAATTCAAACTACAGCTTGAAAACAGCTATGTTGTATGATGATTGAGAAGTAGCGATAAGAATACAGTGAAAGTACTGAACCGATAAGCAGTATGGCCAGGAGTAGTAGTACACTCTAAGAAAATCTGGTTCTTCATTAGTGCTTTGGAGAACCTTTCCATGCTGGAGAACCTTTTTATGCTGTTTAAGGTTCTTTGGAGAACTGAATGCAAAAAATAAGAGTTCTTTAAGTAACATCTTGTCATTTTCAGTGCAAGGAAGTTTCCCCTGTGGCATCACTGTGAAGAACCACTTTTGGTTCTAACTTGAACCTTTATTTTTAAGGGTGGACTGTTAATAATATCCCTAATTACTCTTAATATTAAAGCAAATCATAGTGAAGTCGCTGTGAATCTTACAGAAATGAAGACGAAGTTTTTTCCCACCAAAGTGTAAGGTGAGAGAGACAGAGGCTGAGCATCTGGGCGGTTCCGGGGTAGAATGCAGAGAAGACCATGGGCATGACGAGATGCAACAGAAAAGTGTCAGTGACAACATGGAGGGCAACCGTGATCAGGGACATGGGGGTGTGGAAGGAGATGGAAGAGGGAGAGCGGCACACAGGTGAGGGACAAGGGGGAGAGACAGCAAGGGACCAGACAACGTGCAGAGCTCAGACAGTGAAAGGGAAAGTAGGATGTCTGAACCAGCACATATTATCTCCAGTCCAGCTGGGCCACATGGTATGTAAATGAGCACTGCATAAACAATTAATTGATTTAATGGGACTCAGTATGACATTTCTTAGTGTGAGGTGTAGGGGTAGAGAGTTTGAGTACTGTGTATAGTGTATTTCTGACCTATTTTAGACACTGAGGTTGACATTCCTAAATTAAAAAAATAACCAACACTACACTCGCAGGCCAAAATGTTATGCTGTGTGCAATAACACAACCTGAGGGTTAAACATAATTAATCAATGACAGGGTTAAATTATCTTAATCTGTGTGCTTTCCAAGTTTTATAGTTTTAATTAATAATAATTTAATTGATACTTTTATTGATCCCTGTGGGGAAATTCTCTTCTCACCTCCCCCAACCTTGCTCTCCACATGAGAGCAAGCTTGGCCGTGAAGGGCAGCCACCTCGTGTGGTGCCCAGGGAGCTGGGGGTTAAGGGACTTGCTCACGGGCCCACAGACGTACGTTTGCTGCTCTTATTTATTTTTATTTTACATATATATTTTGTATTTTACTTATTTCTTCTCCCCTGTCTCTCTATTTATAAAAATGACTCTGGGAGATACGCAGAAGAATTCCAATGTACTTGTACTGACCTGTACCTGTACAAATGGCAATAAAAATATCTATCTGTCATCTATCTGCACCTAAGAGAGAAGGCCCTGGAGTGGGCAACGGTCACCTGGGTGAATAAGGAAAGGGGTAGGACCATCTTAATTGTCACTTGCCATACAGGAAAAACAAAGAGAGGATAAGATAGACCCTTACCTCCTGCTTTGCCCCTTGGAGGATCTACAAATTCACTACACTTGCTGCCTGCTTCTTGAGATTTAGAAGAACCTATGCAGGCTTGGCCTATCCTGAATGAGCCACGAGGAAAAAGAGAGATGAAGGTGGGAGGGAGGTTGTCTACATTGCAGGCTGGACTGACATCTTTATGCAACTTGTCCTGGGCTTGTGGGGAAACTAGTGAGTTGGTCAGCTTGCTCCTCCTTCCTGATTTATTAGCCACCTCTGTCCATGCTGCTGAGCTGGCAACTGCTTCTGGAGAGTCAGGTGAGAATATCCACCTTTGTCGATTCTGGTGCTGCAGAGAACTTAATCTCTTTTTTCAATAGCTAGGACTACGATAGAGCAGTGCCAAGTCCCTTTAAATGTGCAGGCCATTGATGGATATCCCTTAGGACCTTAAAGACGCATAACATATTAAACCCTTGTGGATGTCATTTTCACAAGTCCACCATAAGCAAATTCAAGTTTGCCTAATTAAGACTTCCCATGATCCGCTGATCTTACAGAACCTTACAGGATGGAAAGGTTCAAATACTACTAAATTTATGCTTTATAAATATATTTTCAAATATGCAACACCATATGTATGTGGGAAGTATTTCAAAGGTTCCATTGTCAAAATGAATTTCTTTAATTTGCCCTCTTCGTCAAATGAATATTCTGAACTTGTCAAGAGTATGGGCCACTGCTAGGTGGACTGCATGACAATTTAAGCAAGTCAATTTGACTTCATATCTTTTCACAGTGTTCCTTCCTTGTGTGATTTCAATTGATCCAAAGTAACCCAGGATAGCAGAGATCCTATCAAGTTTTGAGTTTTGCTGAACTGGTTTTTGGAGTTGCCGCTGGGTTACCATACATTCTTTTAAAACTGTTCTGCATGCAGAATTAGCAGGAGGTATGGCGAGATGCTGGCGGGGGGTAGATGACCAACCTTTTCATGTAAATAACACAGAATAAGAACAAAGAATAAACTTTGACATGACTGGATTTTGGCAACATTGCAGTTTGCTTTGTTTCAATAGGTAAAAATTATTTACTAAGCCTACCACCTACGTACATACCAGTATTCCATCGGTAATCACTAGATATAATTTGTATAGGAGACTTGATTTTTGTTATTGCTTCAAAGTCCTATTTGAAGGCTTGTCTCTGCACAAAAAGCACAATTGGCTTTTCTGCATTTGTAAAGAGCTCAACAACAAGTCCTGGGATAGCTGATTTTACTCTGTAGCTCGCTTTCCTGCTTAACACAACTCATATGCTCACCAGATGCATTCTGTTTTCTTTATGGCCTTCCTTCGCTGTTGAAGTACCTCCATGTACAGTACCCATGCCCGTAGAACCTGATGAATGCAAAATGCGTTGATCTTCGCACCCATTAATCTCAGGCCCTCTGAGTCACTGGATCACAGATTATATTCAGTGTTCCCTGTGGATACATGTTTCCCTCAAAAACAGTGTTATGTTTCCCAAACAATAAACCATGGATCAAAAAAGCACAGAAAAGCAATCCTCATTAAAATGACAGAGAGCAGATGCACAGGGGGGGATCCAGAACAATATTCATAGGGTGGCAAGAGGGGGGCAGGAGGGTGGCACCTTATGGCAGAAGTATATGTCCAAGCTGCCAAGTGGGGTGGCAAGGCTTTTTTTAGGGTGGCAGTTGCCACCCCATGCCACCCCGGTAAATCCGCCCATGGAGGTGCAGGAGGTGCAGAGCATGCTGATGAGAAAGATGAAGGAGAGGAAGAGGGAATGCAAAAGAGCAACCAAATAAACACTGGATGACAATTAAGTGTCTGAGGCATTGTAGGGTTTGCAAAAACTCAAAGTTACAGCAGGGCAGTTATTCAAGGAAATCATCAGAATGCAGACAAGTTTAACCTGTTTTTAACAGCTTTGATACAGAGGCTTTTAGCCCATTGTGCCATGCACAACCCAACCCAACAGGCCAGTTCATCTCTGATGGTCAGATTAGAACAGAGCTAGAATGGTGTAGGAATAAGGAAAAGGTGGCAGACGCCAGAATGCTGAGAGCCTGTGCAGAGCAGCTGGGAGAGGTGTTTTGGAAACTGTCCCTATAAGTACAACAGGTCCCTCCCCATTCAAAAACCTGCATAGGACCCCCAGGGACTTCAGACTAGTGGCACTGATCTTTTGCTTTATGAAGACCTTTGATGGGCTGGTTCTTAACCTCTCTGACCACTGGTATAGGAAGTTTGCTTACAATGCCCAAGTTGGCGTGGAACATACCACTCTCTTCCTACTACACAGAGCATACTTGCATTTGGACATCTCAAGCTTTAATGCATCTCAGACTTTGACTCGCACTATTTTTACAAGATAGTCAACATTATTAATGCTGATAATGTTTTATCTCATCAGTGTATCACAAATTATAGCAATCGCCACACTCCAATCTCACAGTGTGGGCCAACACTTGCTAAATTTTCAGTCTCCATTTGTTAATTTCTTCGTAAATGCTGGGCCTAGCAGTCCTACACAATTCATAAAAAATGATAAAGTAGAGGACTACAAAATTCATAGGCTATTCATCATTTATGCATATATCGGTACCAGCAACAAATGAATGAAAGTCTATTGCTAGCTGAAAACCAGCTAAATAATTTCAGTAGCCTCTTTAGAAAATCTGTGCACGAAAGCAGGCAAAAGGAATTTGTGTTGAACGTAGCATGAGAATACACATACACTGAAGCCTGACTACCTTCGGCATGTATTATTGGGCACAACTTCTTAAAAAAAGCTGGTCCACAAAATTACAGAACATTTAAAGCTTGTTTTCTACAAGGTCAGGTCAGGTCAGGTTGGGGAGTATGCGCTAGGGCAGCGCGTTGCCGCACCCACCGCATGACGAAACATCTCGGGATCCCGGGTGGCGACCCCCCCACGCAGACACGCGGTCCAATCCCGCCCTCCGGAAGTGGGCATCCATCTGCTGCAGCCAGGTGTTACGTGAGATGCGAGATTCAAAGATGACAGCAATACCACTGTGAGATAACATGTGAGATACTGTTGGAAACACAAGTGGCATCCTCCAAACTGGCCCTGTGCAT
>JAODKL010000109.1:72824-100378 GCA_026780765.1 Petrocephalus schoutedeni
CAGTGGAAAACCCCGCGAAAGTGAGCTGAACTGAACCGTACCGTACCGTACTATGCAGTGGAAAAGCGCCATTAGTGGCCCAATAATGAAGGTGGTAGGTTGTAAGCAGTGCGGGTTTGACCGAAAACTTCCTGGCAGTTGTGGCCCCAAGAGCAGAATTGAGAAACACTGGTTTAAGGCAAGCCAAGTAAGTACGGAAATGTATTGCTGTCACGCCATAATGATAAAAATTTACGGCTATCACGTTATAACGTGTTATAATATACGGCTATCACGTTATAACGTGAAAATTATCACGTTAAAATGTGATATTTAACATTTATAGAGGAAGAGAGCGCAACAGAGTGGATATCTGAGCCCCCTAAAGCCCTCAGAGGGTGATCCAGGCAGCAGAACGCTAGCTCTCCCTTCCCTGCAGGACATTTACACCAGGAAATGTAAGACCAGGGCAACTAGGATTGTTAAGGAATTGTCTCATAACGGACTGTTTCAGCTTCTGCAATCAGGCAGAAGGTTCTGCACCATCATGGCCAAAACGGAGCAAATGAACTCTGATACTCTCTATATATGTTACACATCACGTGATAATGTGAAAATTATCACGTTAAAACTTGATAGCCATATATTTTAACACGTTATAACGTGATCATGTTTACGTTATAACATGATAGCCGTATATTTTTTTATTATGACATGGCAACTATGCGCTTCCGTTTACATTTACTGTGCATCCACTTGTAGTCATGAAGAGCTCCAGAACCTTGTAGGTGATGTTTAAAAACAGTGTGACGTCTGCAGTGTCGCCAAAGTTTTTGCGTCTAAATTGCCCGTTTCCCAAAGTAAATCCATGTATTTCACTCCAAGATCAAAATAAAACTGTATTAATACCAAGCGCTCCGTGGCAGTGCGTAAATGATCAATAAGGAACCAATTACTAATTCGAGAGCAAATCGAGCGCACGGATTACTGCGAGGTAATATTTTTTTTCCACCATGACACGTAAGAGGCTCTGTAGAAATCCACATTTTATGTTTTGAATATTTATGTAGATAACCATTAAGTAATCTAACATGCATCTCCTTGGTTTTGTTCTGCAAAATGGCCATTGGCCCTTAATGTAAAATACAGGCTCTGCCATTAGGGGCAGATTTCCATAAATTAAATGAGCTAGCCTAAAAGGCTGAAACTAGCCATCAATAAAAAATAGTGAAACGATGTGGGAATCAGAAGATGAATGTGGTGATACCGTATCTCTCACATCTCTAAAAAGCAGTCTGTTTGGATTTCACCAGCAATTTTTATCATGTGCACTGCCCCCACTCAGTTAATAAATTCTTTGGAAAATGCTGTCAAAATACCATATACTGCAGTATAAAAAATAAAATTCTGCACAAACATAGATGTAACCTAAACCAAAGACAGCATTTGGTGACATGATGCTGCATAATTTTAAGTTATTTTACGCATGTAGGCCTTTGTCAGCTGTCTAATGTCAACCGTTTGATAGTTCGATTTCACGCCTCAATTTAGACGACTTTTTTTGTTGGTACTGCTGGAGTTTCTAAATAAATGAACATGTGTTATTATATGTTACCGTGTCCTCAGCATTTTCCTTATTTCAGACAGAGGTAGGCTAATGCAGGTTTCACCTTGTACGGTTGGTTACACGTAACTGGCTTAGATGGACATCCATCCATCTATCCATCCATCCATCTATCTATCTATCCATCCTGGACAGGATGCTAGTGTTGCTGTAATTATACTTATTCCACCGTGTTAGACAGCAGCCTAGTGACCTCTCGACATTTCCACGTAAACACCCTCCTTTGTTTCCTCCCAATTTACGCCATTCTCTTAAACTATTGATGAATTCTTTATTTCCCCAGTTTATTCACAGAAGAGGTTCGAACATGTTTCTTTGCACAAGCTGTCTATAATGCTGCACAAATGAGGCCCAAATTCATTAAGTGAGGTTAGGACATTTCAGCAAACGTGCGCTTCACTTCAGCAGAAAAAAGCACATGGTCTAGGTCCCTGTCACCACATTGCTGCCAATTAACAAACAGAGTTTATTATAAAAACTTATTTTTTTAATTCATAAAGAAAGAAGGTGACTAATCAAGAACCGTTGACTTGGTAATGAGAACTTATTTAATTATCATCTAAAGATGTAAAATGAATGTTGGTTCGATGGTTCAAGATTTCCGCTGTTGCTGCCATTAGGTTGAATGTTACTTTGATCACTGCATGATAGAATAGTTTGTAACTGAGTCAATAGTATTCATTGTATACTGATGGTGAATTATATTTTAAATGCCTGACAAAATTACACTAGTAAACAAAAGCATATACGCAAGCTGGGGTGGTCCAGCATCATATACTGAAATCTCAGATTGTGTGGACTGACAGACACATGGTGCCCTTTATCCAAGATACCCCTTGCTAAGATGTAAAAAAAACTGAGGTAACTAACAACATTTAGGGGTCGTAACGTATTTCATAGGTATTTGATTGACCGGCTTGGCAATTTCCGATTAACAGATTCAGAAATCTGAAGAGGCCTTTAAGTAAAAAAGCTCTGAAGTGACTTGAAGGCAAGAACTTTTCCCTTGCTGAGTGATGCACCAAGAATGGGACGAAGACCCCCCCCCATCTACAAATGGTTCAGAATGGCCTGTGAGAAGACCATGGCCGAAAGAGCAGAGTTTCTCTGGTGATGAAATCTGACTGTCACAAAGGACTAGCGACAGAAGCAGCAGACCTTGGCTGTCGTGAGGCAGCACCGGCTTCACTCGCTGTGCTGTTTAAGGGAGGATGATTTTCTGAATCTGTTTTTACCGTTTATGTTAACGTTATTGACAAGAATGTTCTTCTGCTGTTCATTGCTCACATCGTCTCTGGCATAGAGCAAATAGTAACAAAAACAGGAAATGGTGTGCATACGCATTTACATAATGTAAGGACAGTTGTTTTTTCTTTATTTCTCTCTTGGAGCTTATTTCTCTTGTAAAAGTCTCTTTATGAGTTGCCTGTAGAAAAATGGGGAAAAAATTATTCCTACACATTGAAGTCAAATAGTTAAGTATACTGTATATAACAGGAAAATCTAAAGGACAGGAAAGGACAGGAAAAAAATTAAGTTACAAAAACAGCTGATGTTTACCTTTTCAATTATGGTCATTTGTCCAAAATCACTCTGCTGGCTTAACAGGCACTTCAGTTTTAATAAGGCTTGTTAGATCTTTAAAATGAAGCACATTCAGGATATTAGTACAGATTTCTGTGCCATAAAGGACTCTGGGGGACTGTGAGGTGAGTTCAGGTTCTGTTTTACCTTCAAAGTCAACAAAAATGATGAGGTCGTCGTTCTTTGTGTAGCTCCGCCTCCGCAGGTCATAGTGACGAATGAACGACGACCAACCCCAGCTACTTCCTCTATAACATTCACATGACGCGTCATATATGCCAGTTTTGGAAGGGTTGTCCCAAAACAGCTTGCCATCTGAAGCTTAAAAAAAAGTGAATGCGTGAACGACCATGTCAAATGGTGTGGTGGTGGTGATAAATGAGATTAAGTCCTCCTGTGCAACTCTGCTCTGGGTAAATAATTCCACAGATTAGTGGATTGTGCTGTCGATTATATGGATTGTATTACGGATTGTCGTCACTTACTCTGCCTCATATCCGTGGTTAAGCTGCGAGCGGATGACATTCTGAGTTTGATGTCTGGGTCCTGGTCCATCACTGTGATGGTGGCCTGCCTGTTTAGCACAGGCCACTGGAGAGCACCATCATTCAGACCGCTAGCGAGGTGAAAGAAGAGACCAGTGAAGCCTCCAGTGTAATCTTCATAGTTGGACCATGGTTCCACTGTGAGCCCATAGCCATAGCCTTCAGGGCTATAGAAGCGCGGACTCTGTATGAACGTATTGTTGTCCGAGGTCTCCAACTGCTTAGAGAAGTTTCGAATCTGCCAGACAGCACCGGGACAGCGTGTTTCAGTCAGGCTTATGTCATCGATGGAAATCCCGCCAAGGGATTGGTCAGGGTTGCCTCGGACTCCTTGGAAGGCGTAGCGGAATTTCACGTCAACCTCTAGGGGGACATGTGCAATCTTCCAGTCTTGGTCATCATCTCCTGATAGGCATATGCAAAAAAAATGAAGTGACTATTCAACATAATTATAGATATTAACTTTCCTATAGCTTTTCAGGTTTTGCTTCAGAACCCAAAGATACACTGCCCAGCTGAACTGGTGACCCTAATTAACCTTTCAGTGGGTTAGAGTCCAGGGTGTTATTGGCCTTTTCACACATATATATGGCCTTTTCACACATAATAGGCATATATTATAAACCACTGTTATTTTGTCCCTTTTCTAAATCCATCAAATGTCAACTGTTTATTTGTACTTCATTAGTTGATCAGTATTACCTTAACTATTGGTCATAATTTCAAATGTATTTTTATATGCAGGCACACCCACACACATACAAAAAAGTAATTTGAAATGGCATACCAAGAAATGTATGCATTTTCCTCAGCTTTCGAACTACCCCCGTGCCATCATCCATTTTCACCCAGACCACAAGCCTGTCCTTGGCACTCCCGGTCATCTTGTAAAAGAATTGGAGGCACTGCAAGGTTCTCTTTGGGTACAGAGTCCGAGATTCGAGTAGTGCGGACTCTTCGGCCACTCCCAGGCTAGTGTTGAAATACATGAAATAGCCTGCATCTGAAATCAAACACACAACTGGATGTCGCTGCCAAAAACAGATAATGGCCCTCTGTTTGGAAATTTCACAGGTATGCAAACAGTATAAGCATTACATTGGGCACTGCTGTAAGCTTATAATAACAGTCTGAAGCAATTAGTTTGATCTGAAGGCTGCAATTGCTAATTAGAACACAAGAGACATTTGAAATCAGAAGAAGCCATTCAGGCCAGCAGTAAAATTTTGCATGCTATACTACTACAAAACCTTTTCAAAACTATTTACACCCCATTTAGTGTAAATAAATATTTATTCTATTCACAATTGATTAGGCCACTCTTCACCAACTGTGTAATACAACAGGTGCAACTAATAGAGCAGAAGCAGAGAAAGACATACCTCTGCAGCGTGCGTTGAGGGTGTGGTCCTCTTTCCCTACAGAACCTAAGGTGTGGACCCAGCCCCCATTGTCACTCTGCAGCTGGATCATACCACAGATGCTGATGTACTCAAAAGCACACTGGTCAAGCAGTGTAAGAGAAGATGCTAAAAAAATGAGCAGAGAGTCAGGATTTTGGAGGGAATTACAACTAGAAGTTACTGCTCATAGATCCAGATCTGTATTTTTAAATACTTTGCAATGCCACAAAGACCACAGTGCAGCAGTAAACACATCAGACAAATCATCATCATGTTTTATTTACAGATTTATAAAATGTTACTTCTTCCAGCGAGCATTTTTATTAATAAAATCCAAGGATAAGAAGCATCTTACGATTAAGTTTTTACATCACTTACTGCAGTTATACATTCGGTTCAGCCTCTGAACATCGAGGGCACTGAAGTCCAGGTACTGGCCAATGATGTTGTTAAACTCAGGGATCTTGGTTGTAATAGTTGGGACGCTTGCATTCTTGTTAAAGGAGTATGGGCGGTAGTGCATGATGGACTCATAGTCATAAGGGGTATTCTGGTCAGTGACAAAGCTGTCATCGTATTTATTAAAATTATGTCCCATGCCTGCAAAGCGTAAAATGTTAAATTATCACTGTTAGCACTCTTTTCATGTAGTATTCCACACATTATACAGTACTATTAAAGACAAATAATATTTGGAAATGGAATGTAATAGATGTATAGTGTCTAATTGTGAGAAATTAACAATGTATAATTTTCATGGAAACATTCAAGAAAATATTGTTACAGTGTTATTCATTTTGATGATCCACAGAGGGCTACATTATTTACTGAATGAAGTACTTACACAATCAACTGATAACCTGCAAATGAAAAGGCTGGTACTCAGGATACTAGAAGAGGAGCACCAGGGCATGAGCCTTACCTGGAAGCACCTCGTCAAGCCAGATGTCCACATAGTCGTCACGGTCACTGCGGGACTGCTCGTGGTAGAAGCCCAGTGCATGCAGTAGCTCGTGCTCAATCACAGCCTTGTGGTCACATCCATTTCCCAGAGACAGTGTCTGGCCAGTTTGTTGATCTCCGACCATTGACCAGCACCTGATGACCCAGGCACAGTAAGTGAAAACAAGCCGGGCAAAAACAAATCGCTGTTCCGAAAACCTTTTGGCAAATCAATGGATCTCTTTTAGAAGAAGAGTAGCTGAAGCTGTTAAAACATGAAAACATAAACATCACTGCAATACTGTGCTCTCCAATTCTGAAGCAAAGCTGGCAAAATAATGCTGAATATATTTAAAGTGTTATACAAGCCTTCTAACTTATAACAATTCATTAGAAACATTAGCACACATTCATATAAAAACGCCATACAATATTGTGCAAATTGTGCATAATTCCATACCCATCTATTTTTTCAAATCTGATGTATGTCTTCTCTCCTTCATATGGCTTAAAATCAACACAAGACTTAAGACGGTACATTTCAAAAGCCTGGAAAACTGCACCCTTGGCATTAAGATCTGAAAATTTAAACAAAAAAAGTTATTTGAGTATGTTTTTGGCATAGTTTTTGTGTGTTTTGGAAAACCAACCTAAAAATCATTACACAAATACTTCAGTCATTAACTAACTTTTAAAGCTGAAAAAAGTGTCTCTTTCTGATTGTAAGACAATATTACACCATGTACCTACCCAGGCTATCTGCCAGAATGTAAGGTATGGGAAACTTCCATCTAAATGTAGTGTTAATGAGTGCATTCCTTCCAGGCTTGAAGAAATTAAAAACAATTAGACAAATATTTGAAATTTCAAGACACTTCATGTCATGGTTCTTATCTGTCCAAATAGTGGACAGCAACAACAATTGATTAAGCTACATAATACAATCAATAAAGTAATCAATAAAACAATTTTACTTACAGGGATTGCTATATCACCTTCAATTAGCGGGGTTTTTGCTCCTAGATTAGAAATAAAAATAAACGTTATATTTATTTTCTTATTTTTGCTTACTTTCTTCAATGACTGCATTTGCGATTTGAATATAGAGAAAATACGCCATGGGCAGTTAAATCCACCGTACTATTATTCTCTCTGTGTTATAATTACTCTTAAAGCACAGCAAGCTTTTTGAGAATATCAAGTTCTTCTCATTTCAAGGCATTAAATTACCGCTAATGTGCAATAAGTGTGATACCAAAACATCAGTATTACTCACCCAGGTTAATGTACGGGTTTTCCAATCTATCGCTGTGTTCTTCTGTATATACATCTGAACAGAAATAAGAATTATACGACAGTGTTTTCTCATAATTTCACAGGATTTTACGATGTGCATCGTATCATGAAACGTACCAGTCCTTTGGGCTGACAAAGGAACCTGCGTGGGAAAACAGGAAGATATATACAGTTGTATGATAATATGTTTATATAGTTACACACAAGTCCAATTTTGCATCTAAACGATATATTAAACTCCGAATGAATAGAATTTTTAAAACTCACAGTATATGCACTGGAGATTAAAACCAGTCCACTGCTGAGAAGAAGCCAAAACGAACTCATTGTGAAAATGACTAACGCTGAGGGTTTTACATCTGTTTAAATAACTAGCCAAGGGGAACTTCAGCCTTTGACCGAGAGAGAAACATCATTTACTACACTAGTTATTACAATCTCAGTCATAACTCCAATGATCTCATAACGATCTCAAAGGTTATAACGAGACTGCAACAATGTACAGCGTTGCATGACCAAAAGCGCAACTTTTACCCAGGCAATCATTTTGTTTCAGATCTTAGGCGTTGAGTAAATTGTAAATAAGATTGGGCATTATTATTGTGCGTCTTATTTACAAAAAAATGCTGTTTGTCTCGACATGATTTCTGAATTAGTTGCTGCCCACGAAATGTTGAGTTTTTGCTCCATGTAATGGACGAGGTGCTCCACAAGAGGGCGCAACCATCTGAATCGCTCAAAACGAACAACCCACGATTTCCAAAGCCAATGCAATTTTTCTTATGGTATATTGATCATGAGGACTCTTATTTTAATTTTAATTAAACGAAGAATACGGTAAATAATTTAAAATTTGACAGGCACACAGTAATTTCAATACAATAACACATTAACATTGTATTAACAATGTATATTACTTGTGAGTAGAGACCGATTGTATTTTTATTTTTTTGTTTCCTCATCTTAACCTTTTGCCAAGTGCTAACTTAGTCACCCGGCAGCAGCTTGAGCATTCGGATGGTAAGGGCAGAGCAACACGCGCCCAAGTGTCACTCATGCCCCGCCCACCGTCTGCGAATGAGACATGTTGATTTGCTCGCTATTCTCGAAACTTACCACCATCTGACCAATAGGATACCGCTAGATGGCCAATGGGACGGCTCGCGGAATTGTTGTTGCGCGACTTACGCTCTCATTTTTATTTGTTTGTTTGATTAACTTGCTTTCGTCACTCCGCGGCTGCAATTAATGAAGTATAAACGTATTTTATCATATAAGTCGTCGCGCGGCTCTCGTCGCACACGCCAGCTCAGACAGCTGACACTCAGACTTTCCGACGCTCACGCAAGAAATCTTACGGCAAATCTATATTATTCCATTATTTAACCTTAGAATTAGCTGTATCAGAAGCGCTGGGGTAGTTTGCAAACCCTACAGGCTATTTACATAAAGTGTCACACGCATGTAAATACGTGCGCATGTGTGGGCAGACGGGTCTCGGACAGCTGGGCGAAGCTGCATGGCGACCCTGCGCTGGTACAGCATGGCAGTCGTGAGGCCGAGCTGCAATGCATGGCATGTTGCCAAAGCTTAAAAAAACACAAACGTGGTGAACTTCTCATGCCGAATTAAGCGGTGCCTGCCACGGGCCCTAGAAGCAATGCAATGGCCTGATGTACTTCCGAGAGCCATCCACACACCTGAACATGTACCTGTGACTGTGGCTAAATGAATCTCAAGCACTGCTGTCCTCTGGACAGCGATGCTGGGGGCGACGACACGTTTTTAGAAATGCGTGACACTGAAAAGTAGGTCGCAGGTGAAGCGAGCCGCCGTTAACCTCTAGTTAGCCGGAGTTGTGCTCCGACGACACCGACGCTGGATCTGGCGTCTAGGGAACGGGATTAGGTGACGGGCGAAGCGGCGGCTCCGGTCCGGGCGGCTGCGGACCTTCCCGCGATTTCAATCCAACCGTAGGTGCCCGTCAGGTTCCCACAGGAAGCCGCGCCGCACGAAAGCAGGCGCGTCTGAAAAAGGAAGCCGAAGGGGCGCAGACGGGACTCTCACGACAGACGGCGACGCGCCGGCCCGTTTCCGCGCACCTAGCTGGATGGCTGGCGAGCGACCGGCGCAGTTCCGCGTCACCCGATCGAGCCGCCGGACTTAACGGTACGCCGACCGGCGCGACTCCTACAGTCGTGGGATGACAAAACATGGGCTTCTCTTCTCTCGGTATATTTAAACTACTGTAGAATACCAGACACGAAATACCTAACAGGGCTGCCGGCTCGCACGCATCTGGCGTGACTGTCACGCTGTCAGACTCTCACGCAAGGAATCTTACGGCATATCTATAGTGTTCCATTATTTAAACTTAAAATTAGCTGTATCGAAAGCGCTGGGGTGGTTTACAAACCCTACAGTTAACAAAACTGTCACGTGCATGTGAATGCGTGTGCAGACTTGTCTCGGATTGAAAGTCCCACGCCGGGCAGCTGAGCCGCAAGCCAGACATGACAGAGTCGCTAACTTAGTTAAGTAACTTATAAACCCAATCGCATCTTCCGTTCTCGACAGATATTGCGTAATATTTATTTATGAGCATTTCCTGTTCTGTATTTAGTGCGGTTTCACCTCGCCCGCACCAGTTTCTCGGTTTTTTTCCGTTATCCCAAGACCTCATAATAAATAATAACAATAATATTAATACTACTACCACTAATAATAATAATCTACATTTACACGTACCACATTAACATCATAGGAGTTGCTGTCAATAACGAACTTCAGACGCGTTCCCAATGGGTGAGTGAGCACTGGAAGGGGAGGCGACGGCTGGTCACAGCAGACGGTGACATTCGGGACTCTGCAGTACTTACTGTGCGATCTAGTCTCTTAGACATGTTGTCATCTGTATGTTTTTATGGGCCCATGTCCCATACTGTAATTTGAATCAAATACATTTTTTTCTCAGAGCATTACTTCCTGGAGGATAAAAAAAAAAATCTTTTTCAAAGGTATATTTTAATTTTGATTTTAGTATAAAAAAGCCTCTTTTGTAGATTCCCTGTGGCCTTTCTGTTCGAGTCCAGAAGCTGGGTACTGCGACTGACCATGGGAAGTAATCACAGCAACACCCTGGGGATCCCCGCTGGGAAGGGGCCCCATCAGGTTGGGTGTGCAGACCTCATGGTGGACCATACAGTACAGGTAAATGGATTCATGGTTGTTAAATGGTAGAAAACGCATTTCTTATTGTTAAACATTTTAGCCTTTCAAATACTTAGAAGGATGTAGGCTCCATCTGAACTGGTGCAATGTAATACAGTATATGTGTGTGTGCGTGCATATTCCACCCCAAATCACAAATTCAGTGTTGGACGGGATGCCATGGACCTTGGCTTTGTGTTGCTGAAGGAATTTGGTCTATAGGGAAAAAGTTGGGGACCCCCTGGTTTAAGTGAGCAGTAGCATTGATGGAAAAAGTTTCTGAATTTCTACTTAAATCTGGATGTTTTATGGAGTTATTGTGGACGGGTGAGAAGAGTTATTGGAAAACCTTGTGTCATCTGTGAAGCATGGTGGAGGAACTCTGATGGTTATGGGCTGCTTTGCTCTGCCTAGGCCTGGATGTCTTGGAGTAACTGAGAAAGGAGTGAGTTTTAAGCTTTATCCTGATTATTTACAGCAGACTGTCAGGGAGTCTGTCTGTGATCTAAAGCTCAATAGAAGTTGGGTAATGTGACTTGACCACGACAAAACTTTTGCCAAGTCAGAGACCTAACCTCTGTCACAGCAGCTACAGGACTCATTTGGTTGTGGTTATTATGAATAACGGAAGTTACACGTGTTACTAAATATAAGGGTTGACAAACTTTTTTCCCCCATGAATGATCTTGCTTGTTTAAAACACGTTAAGTTTAAGTTAAGTGCGTGTTACGTAAAATTTTACAAGTTCCATGGGTTGGTGGTTGTCTTGCCGCTGCTCAACAGAGCTGGCACTGCAAATTCTAGAACTTGCCCTGGTGCCTGCATCACGAAGCCGGATTTCTTACTTACTTAGCTGGATAACTTGTTGGATTTAAGATGCAAGTAAATGTTAGTGAACAGAGCTAAAGTCCATTTAAACTGGAGTACCTAAAATCGAACAAGTTAAACAGCTAAGCAAGAAATCTTGCTTCATGATACAGGCATCTGGAGTTAGCAATTCTTCATAGTAATTAGAACTTTCTTGTAATAGTCTTCCTGCCTTTATTTTCCACAGAAAGGGTGGTTATACCTTGTGTTAGCTTCATAACTGCCTAAGGTAGTTCTGCATATCTGATATTTTACCAACATATTTTACTCCCAATGATCAGGGGATCTTTCTTCGGCTGTTTTATCCATGTGAACCATCGTCTGACTCTGAACAGCCACACTGGATACCAGCCACAGAATACTTCAGCGGTCTTTCTGATTTCATGAAGATGAACAGGACCGTGGGCACTAGGCTTTTCAATTATTATTATGGTAATATATGCTCACCATTTCAAATTATTGTGTATGTTTTGTTTACCAAACCACATCCCTTAACGGCTACATTTTATGTCACCAACTGCAGCTATGTAATCGTAAGAATTTCAGTGTATATTTCTTAATAAGAAACATAATTTGTATACTGTAGACTGGTGTAATGTCTGGAAGGTGTGACTGTATGAAAAAATAGATACTGCCCAAGCTTATATGCTACTGTAAAAATATTAACTAAATTATTAATGAAGGTCCTCTGTAGGGCCTTTATTTGAAGTATGCTCTACTGTCCTTATAAGATTTATCTTGCATTGTTAGGAAGCTATAAAATACCTGCCCTTTGGGAAGCACCCCTGAAGTCAGATGGAAAGTACCCTCTAGTTATCTTCTCTCATGGACTCGGCGCTTTCCGGTTTGTATAAACTATTAGATTGGAATATTATAAACATTTGTGTTCGCTATTTAAATTGCATGTTATTGGTCTTTTATGGAACCTCATACCATGCAGTTGTTTTTCCCCGTTTTCTTCCCTTTCCGCACTATATTTTGCCCTTTCAGAACATTATACTCGGCCATATGTATCGAGATTGCATCCCAGGGCTTCATAGTTGCAGCTGTGGAGCACAGGTATGGCATGAGTTAACCCTCCTTTTGTTAGGGGAGCTGAAATGTGCAGCACATGCAGAGAGCTCTCGTTTAAGGCTAATGCTCGAGAAGGGATTACAGGTGATGTCGCCATGGGGCGATGCCAAACAATAGCATGACCGCTTCTCGGTAAGTGTATGAGGGGTGTACTAAACAATGGTACAAACCAGGTCATCACATTTCTGTCTGTATGGGCCACTGAGACTACATGGGCAGCATAAAGAGAAAATGTCAGTCATTGCAGGCAGTGACTTACCGCCAGTGTATAAGCGCTCGGCTTTTGGCCATAATGCTTGTTCTGGCTTGCCTCATCCGAATGAATGAGTCACAAGCACACCTTTTGTTTCGAACTGCAAGACAACGTATACGGTTACCGACTAGACCTTATGTGCACACCAGTGTAGACCAAGGAAGTCTTTATTGGAAAATTCTCTATGAAAAACAATTACACAGATGTTTAATGAAAATAAATCATGGTTAGGACATTACATAATATAGGTATTTAGAACATCTTTTGCTAAAAAAAAAAACTGAAAAGAACTGCAACTTGTTTTTCTTTTGCCTTTTAGGGATGAATCTGCTTCTGCTACATTTTATTTCAATAAGAAGTCTGAGACTGAGCAACAGGAACACTGGGCCTCTGACAACTTGGAGCAGGTCTGGATGTACTACAGGACTTTAAAAGCAGGGGAAAATGAATTTCCTCTTCGGAACAAACAGGTAATGCTTTCTGTTAAAACTCTGCTTCTTTTGTGAAATATGCTCACCGATTTGAACTGGGAACTCTTGATGTTACCCATGAAATTCAAGATAACTAGAGAAGTGTGTCACACATATTGAAATTATTATAATAACTGCGTTAGTAATATATATTAATTTAGCAAAGTTAAATTAATTAGATATGGAAGTACTTAGCATTGAAATGTGTATGGGCCTGAATGATGAGCCACATTTAACAACAGTGTGGTTTATTTCTGGCCTTTTCTTCTGTAGGTACATCAGAGAGCAGATGAATGTGTCAGAGCTTTGAAACTTATTGATGAAATGAACTCTGGACATGCTGTGAAGAACGTTTTGCAGTCGCGTTTTGACTGGTCTGCATTAAAGGTACTAACCTTTATAACCATGTTCTCTATTTAAAAATACATGCTCAAATAGTCATTTCTAAAGTATTTTATGGTTGGAAGATTTATAGGGTTGATGTTTATGAGACAGACACTGTTGCGTCTTTGATAAAGATGTTTAGGTATAAAATTAAGCTTATGCCCCTTATATGAAACTGGTTCGGTTTGTTTTCTTGAAGAAATGAGGAAGAGAATATATACAGTGGCAGATTTTTATCTAGAGAGGCTAAACTTCCCCTTTTGCATTTATGGAGATAAGCGAGAAGTCAGTTTTGCACTTCTTAATCTTTGTGTGGTGGCCCCCTTTCTCATTTGTCATACTGCACATTCAATATGTCACGAGACGACTGCTTTTTCACAGAAATCAGTTGATCTGTGTAAAACGGCCATAATGGGGCATTCGTTTGGGGGTGCCACGGTGATCGAAACTCTCAGCAAGGAGCCCACCTTCAAGTACGTCCTGCTTAACTGACTTTTTTGTTATTTTGAATATCTTTTTTTCTCCTCATTTTAAAGAAATCAAATTTATAAATATGAGGGATATCTTTAATCCAAAGAAGAAGGACTCAATTTTATACAGTAAGTGTAAAGTAACTTATCCAGTGGTACACCAACCAATGGAATTTGTATTACGGTGGGAATCCAAATTTCATTCACACTGTATCACTCTGCCCTTCTGCGATCAGGAGGTCAGAGTCATGTGTCAACTTGTGACTTGGAAGAAGTGCATTGTGGGTCATGAAATAGTAGCCTTACACATCCAGGGTTGTGTGTTTAACCCCAACTCAGTGTGCCTCCCATGTTAATATGGGTTTTCCCACCCAAAGACGCTTATCTTTCTCTGTGCTTCCTGTGTTTTCCTTGCATCTTGGACCCTGTGCTTCTTTGAAGAGAATTAAGGTCTCCGTAAGCCTACAATGGACAAGTAGTTCTAGAAAAATGAATGAAAAAAGTACAAGTAAAAACTGGTAGTAAAAACCCTTGCACATTTACCTTTCCATAGATGTGGCATTGCTTTGGATGCCTGGATGTTCCCCTTAGAGGATGAAATGTTTCCTGGGGTCAAGCAGCCGATCCTGTTCATCAACTCTGAGAAGTTCCAGTGGGTAGGAAACATCATCCGCATGAAGAAACTGGACTGTACCACTGTACAAAGAAAAATGATCACCATCAGGTGTGGTCCATAAACTATGTTCTTGTGCCAGTCACAACTGAGATGCTTGCCTTTAGATATTCCTGGTAGCAGCTGGTGGAAAAGACCACAATGAAATGTGTCCTCTGCATTTAACCCATGTGACAGCTGTGCTGGGGGGGCATACCTAAATGGTCAGGGATTTGGACCAACAACCTATCTGATCACAAGTGTGCTTCCCTAACCATTAGCCCGCCACTGCCTAATGATTGGTTTATTATGTTGATTCCCTTGTAATCTCTGTAGGCAGTTAGCAAGCAGACTTGCATTTTGGGGTGGTATGTATCTCGGCAGGATTGAGATCTCTGCCCATGGCCAATAGAGTAACCATATCACTGCTGGGCTCTTGAGGAAGAGTAGGAGTGTTGGCTGACCCAGCTCTCTGATGCTCACTTGTATATCACTTTGGACAAAAAGCATCTGCTAAGTGAATAAAGCTTGTAAATGTATGCTTCTGACAGCACAGAAGCCATTCCGTTTTTCATTTACTACGTACTTTGCTCTTGAAGGGGATCTGTTCATCAAAGCTTCCCAGATTTCACCTTCCTTACCAGCAGCTGGATCGGAAAGTTGTTGCACTTGAAGGGAGAGATTGAGCCCCACAAGGCACTTGCACTGTCTAATAAGGCATCCTTAGCGTTCCTTCAGAGACACTTGTGTGAGTACTCATATATACATTTTAACATTTTTTAAATTTCCTGAGGTGCAAATAAATGTCTCTTACAAGTAATTACCAAGTTTTATGAATGGTGAAATTTGCAAAATGTGGTAGTTCTCACTTTTAAGCAAGTAATTTGTGAGTTAGAAAATAGTTAATTTGCATTGTTGTTTTTGCAGCACTGGAAAAAGACTTCAGCCAGTGGGACCCTCTAATTGATGGAAAGGATGAAAATCTTATTCCAGGCACTAACATCATCATTCCTTCATCTTCACTGTGAACGGGAATCTGACGTGACAGATGAACCACAACACTGTTGCACAGTTTCAGTGTCTCAGTCCTGAACTGTACTGCCATATTTCCATGTTGTTCAGAACTCAGCAAACTGCAATGCTGGAGAACATTGCAAGTATGTGGTCATACTTTTTATAATACTTGAGTACTATATAAGCATTGGGTGGAACCGAGTAAGGGCCAAGTAAGTGACATGTGACTGCCATGCTCTTGGCACCAGCACTTACACAATATCCTCTTCTGTGAAGGAAAAAGCCTTGCACAGAAAAGTTAAGCAATCACATGAACAGATCAATGATTCCATGCAACCTGTTGGAAAAAAGTTTTATAATCGGATGACATCGGATGTTTTGGTATTCACACTACATTTTTCTTTGATTAAAATTTCAAAGGCATTAACTTTAATATAGTCCAGTCTCCTACTTTAATTTGCCTAGGTCCTACATTATGAAATGACTGAGGTATGAGTAATACAATCATGAATCAAGATTAACTTACTATATAATGCATCCTGTTTTATTGTAATATTGATTCAACATGCTGAAATTAGTGATTAAAATTATGGTAACGAATCTTTCAAATGAAATGTTTTTCCATGTTTACAATTATTCTTTGTAGTAGTAGATGTATTGCATTTTCTAGCGTGGAATTAGTTTTTACTTGAGCTCATTTCAAGTTTTGCATTTCAGCTTATTCTTCTACAGACTGTCATCATTCCCTATAAGTGTTTTAATTCAGTGTTTTTCCAAACCAGTCCCCCGAGACCCTTGAATGGTCCACGTTTTCGCACTTCCCCAGTTCCCTAAGAGTTGAAAGGGAGCAAAAACAGACTGTCTGGGGGTCCCCAAGGACTGGTATGAGAATTCTTTTAAATACAGACCTTCCGCGACTTATGACCGGGTATCTGTTCCAGCAGACAGGTTGCATATGAAAATGGACAGGTCAGAATAGGATAGTTGCACTCAGTTTAGGTGTCACAGACTGGGAGATGCATGTAAGGCTGGGATGGTCATACTGCCATTCAGTAAGCACTTTGCCATAGCAACTGTTTTATGGCACACTGCAGTACGTAGCATATAATGGGGACAATAGCAATTGCCGGGGACAGTATGCAATTGCAATATTGTACATACTGTATCACACTGGTGGTAAGCAAGGAGGAAGGATTGGACATATGGCATTTAAGACCATCTGCAACATTCAGTGAGCACTACACACACACAAAGGATTATTCTTTGTACATATGGATCCCAAGCTGAAATAGACTGATGCTGAACAATTCACAGCCATGGTAACCATACAACTTCCATCCAGAATTTCCCTCTGGGACCAATGATGTCCATCTTAAATTCTACCATAGTTGCCCACTATTTTTGACTTTACATGAATTGATTTATACTTCTACGGACTACTTCCTTAAATCTGCCAATACTTTTCAAGTGAAACGTTTTAAAATCTCCAGCAGCCTTCAATGTCATCAGTTTAAGAGGTACTGGTTTCATGAGGATTTGTTGCTCCTACTAAAATCAATCTGCAATGTACTATAATCCTTGGAGCCTACAGGACAGAATTTCTGGCTTTAAAACAAACTTAGCTTGCATACATAATCAAGGGATGGATAGAAATTACTCCCCCATCCCCCAAGATTGTTTTCCATCCCTGAGAATACTTTTGAAAGACTGATCAGTCAAATGAATCAATTTTTTTCTGTGGCAGTACTGAAAATACTCTGGAAAAACTACAAAAAAATAAAAAAATCAATCTCCATTCAATGAAACCATTTATTCTCTTTTTTACTTTAAAGCAAGTAAGAGTAGCAAACAAAACATCTTTGTAGAGAGCTGGACGCTGTATAAACATAAACAACAAGGTTAATCTTCCATCCATTAGCACTGGTTTAAAGATCCTTATAATCAAAAACTGCATATCAAATCCTCAAGTCTGTAGGTTACTTCTTCCTTTCACCACCCATTCTGCTCTCCTTCACAAACACGTCGTCATCTGCCAGCTCTTCGATCTTTAGTGTCAGATGCATCACCTTGGACAGCTGTTCATCTGCTGTTAGGGTAGGGGGATATTCAACTCAAATATGAACTAAAATTCCAAACTGCTGAACAGCAGAACTTGATGCCAAACAGTATTTGCTTTACAGTATTTATCCGTCTCAAGGCATCCGTTAACTAATTGATGCGCTTCTGAACCTTGTTCAGAAACCTCATTTTAAATTATACCACCATCACACATCGGGGTGGTACTGAAATGACTCTTCAAATCTGCCTCACTGTTTGAAAGCCATTTACATGGCGGGTTTCTGTTGTACAGATTTCCAATGATGGGCTTATTGAGAAGGATGGTGGGACCTTAATTTACATTACAGTTGCCAAAGCAAGTAAAAAGCCGTTTCAGCAGATGTTCCGAGTACAGCCTCCGTTAAATCTGAAGTGGTGTGCACAAGTCTTGGGACTAAATCTTGCATGAAGTTTGAGATTTTTCCCCTTGAAATGGGAAATTATGCTCCTGTTATTTGAAAAAAATCTAAAACTGCATGTTGACTATACAGAAAATACATAAACTTCTGTTTTTAAATCGGTAATGTTAATGTAAGAGAGAATGCACACCTGAAAACTACTGCGCTTCACCTAATGTAACCTTACAGTTCAGAAGCGTATCCATTATTATTATTACAATATGCTGCACTCCCTGTAGCACTGACCGATGGAAATGACTGTCGATTGGTGCTACAGTAGCATGTTTTGAGCGGACGGCATGACTCAGCAGAACAAGTTTGCTGTAAATGTAAACAACATGGTTTACCATGAAATGGCAGGATGAACAGATGGGGCAGTGCCAGAACTTTTACACATTCGGTGCAGGTATGCTTGATAATGCTCTATATGCGTACACATGCGAGGCATAAAAATCATGGAAGTGGTATGGATCGGGTAATAAAGTCATGCCAATCGTACGCTATCAAACTTTAGGTCTTCTGTGAAAAAATGGTGAAACTATAATGGAAAAATAATGAAATATCGAAATATCACTTAAGACTAATGCTTTTCAATGGCCTTAATTTTCATGAAATTGATTTATCACTTTTCAATGTTTTTCAATGACCCACGGATACCCTGTATTAAGTGATAATTTATAATTTTAAAGTTATAAAAATATCAGCCAAAAGACTTACCGACAGACTCATCCCCTGAACCATGAGTAGCAGGTTTTGCTGCAGCCTACAAGTCACAATTGTGCAATTTTCTTAATTGAAAATTTGCATATCATAGCAAATTTAAGACATTCAGACAAGAAGTTAAGTAGCATGAAAAATTACCATTGATTTGACTCCAAAAGCAGTCTCACCCCCATCATTTCTGGGGTCTCCATCCAGTCCTGTACACAGCAAGGTTACAAACCACTACACACACACCAGGCACCATCCTAAATGCTGTCAATGGGAACCAGCATTTTAGCAATAACCAAAAACACATACCTGTTTCTTCAATTTCAGCAAATAAAGCCACTTTAAGGGAATCGCATTTCACCTGCAAATCATACTATTAAGGCATCATCTTTACAGAAAAATGCAAAAACCAAAACACAAAATAAGCACAATAAAAGTAAACTAATCACTTCTTCCTCCAAAGTGGCCACCGTCGACAGATCACTGCCAGAGCCCATAGTTCCCTCAGCTTCACAGCATTCTACTGAGGTGGGGGAGTGAGATAAAATAAAAAAATGAAATATATATATCATTATATATGTTGGTCACAGAAGCTCCTCCAACCTGGTAGAAAAGGCTTTGTACTTCAGTTGCACTCAATGGGTAACCCCTATTTTATAACCCGTATTTTATTTTAAAAAACAGCTGGGGGGGGGGGGGGGGGGGTGGCTCAGAAATGCAAAACGTACTGTACCTTATTAAGAAACAAAGCAACACGATCCAACAGCTCTTTTACATATCAGTCGCCAACGTCACCTAGTTACCTCGCTCAAATAATGTTAATGCTCAAATGTTGCATGTTACAAAATGAAGTTCATGAGTATTATTGGAGATTATAATATTTTTATATTATAAATAAATACTGAATAAATACCGTTTCAGGCATTCCTATGTTGACATTCACAAAAACTACCCAAATCCACATTTTTCGGTAGTTACCTTATCAAATCAGCTGAAGCATCACACTCAAAACATTAACATTTTAATCTATTTAAAACATAACTTGCTGATGAAGTGAAACATGCTTCTGTATCATTGTAGCAGCAGGGCATGCGTTCAAGAGGATGTGCAACAATTGTCCAGGTACAGAACAATTGCAGAAACTGTTAAACTAGGGGGTAATGGATGCATGCCTACCTGGCTGGAGTCCATTAGAGTCAAGGACAGTATTCACACTTGGTTCCTAGGTATATCAGATATCAAAACAGTAAAATGCTCCATGTAGAACAGATAAATAATAAACGACAAAAATTAATTATACTAATAAGGGACCATTATTAGAAACAGGAACCTGAGATGCATCTTCCAGTGCCTCTTTGTAGATGTTCTGCAAGCCAACGATTGCATCACCATCGTGATCCAATAGAAGAACCTAGCAAATATCAAATATGGGGGTGTTTTACTACTCATAAGCTTAAAACAAGGTAATCATACATCTGATTACTGGAGGTGGAACAAAACTGTTCATAAATGAACAAAGATTATACAGCTGCACTCACCTTGACTGAATCATCAAATAATTCTAAAACCTTTGCTCGGCACCAAGTGCTGTGCATATTTGACCAAATAATGCACTCCGATCCAATGTCGAGCTGGTCTTCAGAGATTTTCAACCTACCAAAAGCTAGAATATGAAGGCCATTTTATTCCATTAATGCAATAAGCAATAAAGTATGCCAACATGAAACCAAAACACCAGAAAATAAGTAAAACAGGTTGTGAAACCAAAATTTGGGAGGATACTCACTACTTGAGACTACTTACGCGACTGACTAGTGGAGTTCTGCCGAGTTACAATGCACCCTTCAGCATCTTCATGAGCAGAAATGGGGAGCAGTCCAACATCTTCCCCAAATGCTGTGGAGCTCTCCTCAAAAACCCCTTGGTCTGACTGCTTATCCTCTTCAACCAACTGAACATTTTCCTTTACCTGACAGACAGGACTACTCATTCCATCCAATAGGTAAGTCTGTTTCATATGACCCTCATTTTTATTTTCATGCTCATGGCACTTTTCCCCCTCTTCCATCAGGACCTGTAATAAGTCACTGGGGGGCAAATTAGGACCCACAGCGTCTTCACTTGTATTGACATCTAAAGAAAAACTGGTGGTTTTCATCTGTGCAATATTTCTACATATGTCACCATCTTCATTAGCAAACATTCCTGAGGTTTCTGACTCCTCTTGGCCAAAATGGACTTCAGACACTGTATTTCCGTTTTCCTCTGTGACCTTCTTAGGCTCTTTGGTTTCCCTTTCTTCCATCAATTCTCCCCCCTCTTCCTTTATAGTGTCCTGTAGACTCAACACTGATGAACCATTTTCAAGACCCTCTTCATGACCATTTACACCCAGGTCATCCTCTTCCTTGTTCCGTTTCTCTACACCCAGAAGCCTTACCAAAATGTTTGAATTCCGTTTATGTTCTTCAGCTTGTTCATTTTCAGCAAGGGATTGTGGTGGCACATTTAGATTTGACTGAAGGATACAATCTGTGCTGGAGATGCTGCTTATGTCACAGTGTTCTTCAAGACTTGCATCTGTGGTAGTTTTCTCCCCATCCGATTGTAAATTTAGCAACGCTATGGAGGAGGTGCTATGGACAGCAGCGCCTTCTACAGGTGAGCGCTGTTCACTGCATACATCTATGGAATCAACAACTGAAGCGAAAAGCTTCCAGTAAGGTCTCATTGCATCATTTATAATTTGGTCTTTACATTCAAGGCTGACCTGGTATGGAGGTGTTCTATAGTCCACAAAGTCCTCTGCTTTCACGATAGTGATTTTCAAGAGATCATCTGTAATAAATGAAGTGAAATGCTCCAATGCACTATCATCCCAAGATCCTAACGAGGCATCAAAACCACTGAGGTGGCACAAGAAGGCCTGAGGAGGAGTATCCAAGAGTTCAGGTGGTACTTTTTTCACTTTGTTTATATCTACATCACACTCATTCCCATAATCGACAAAGAGAACAGAAAAAGCCTCATCAATTCTTGCCATTACCACTGCACGATACCACTGGCCATCTTCAAATAAAGCAAGGCATGGGCTTCCTGGACCAACACACTCAACCCAAGAGTCCTTCTGCTCATCAGTCTTTCCAGAATTTTCTGCGGCTTGTGCTATTTTCTGAAGCTCATCTGTATTTGCATATTGGCACCAGAAATAACGAGGACCGGTTATACAGGATGCATAAACATCAAAGGTTTGCCCTTCAAAGATTTCAGTTAGTTTGTATGATGAAATCACACTGTCAAACTTTTTGGATTCATCAGAAGCAATGATGGTTTCTGGGTCTTCTAGTATGGTGTCACATGCCATTACGGGAGCACAATTCTTAAACAAAACATCTGCTAGAACAGTACCTCGATCTTCCAAAGAGACTTCCCAAACAGATCCCACCTGTTTTATGAATGTGCACATCAGTTTATTCTCTCCAACAGCTTTTCTAAAGTTTGCCACATCTTCCTGGTTCCATGCTGCCTCCTTGTTGAAAAAAGGATGTGCACTAAGGGAGCAGTGAATGCTTAGCCTTGGATGAGCCAATAAGTTATCATCAAGCCTCTGTACTTCTGAATGTGAAACAGTCGCCGTATTTCCGAAGTCTATGAACTCGATGCATACTGTGCAATTTCTAAATGCATTCCGCACTACCCCACGGTACCAGGAGTTATCATCTGGAAAAACTGCATTCACCAGATCGCCTTCCTGCAGTGCATCCATATTGATGCTGGGAGATTGATTACCATTTATTCTATTCACAAGTGAATATATTTCTTCCTCATCCTCAGTTAACTGTACAAAGAAACTTGACGGATTATTGATGTGCGAGATGTAGACTTCAGATATTAAACCTGCTTCAATGACCTTTAATGTGAGCTGTTCCAGTTTTGGGAAGCTTTTTTCCTCCATTTTTGAAAATACAGTGGTGTTCCTTTCACTTTCCCCAGTACAATTCCTTGCAGATGCTTCCCTATATGGATCCAGTTTTTCAAGTGGATTTGACTGTTCGGTCATGACAAGTGGTTCCCACTGAATTCCAACACTACTGTATGTTTTTGTATTTTGTACCGTTACTCCAGCACCACTTTCAATATCTGGCATACATTTAGCAGGCTTGCACTTCATCTCAACCACTTGTTTAAGGTGACTCTTATTCTTTTGACTAGTTGTTCTACAGCTGACTGGCTGATCTTGTTTGCTTGTAGGTTTCTCGTATCCATCAAATGAAACACACCCACTTTTAGGGGCCTCAATGTGAAACTTCCCTTTGATCATCAAATTTAACTGCGTTTTGCCATCATAAAGCTCCACAATCAGCTTTCCACATGGCTCTTTTGCCACCACTAGTGCTGTGAAGCAATGGTCAGTCACATTTTTCTGAAACCACCCATTGACTTCACAGGATACATCTTCTGGGACATCAGAGAGTCCACATTCAATTGCCTGGACAGGCACAGACATTATCTCACCTGCTTCAATAGGAATGGGAAGCAGGTCTGATTTATCCATAGCTAATGTGTTCCCATAGTCCACAAAGTGTACCTGTATTCTGGGATGTACAGACTTTATCTGCCCTCTGTACCACTGTCCATCAGTGTACTTTGCAAAGCAAACAGTGCCAAATGTTTTAGGACAGTCGACGCACTGAAGTTGACGACAGATATAATTTACTTTTTCTACCAGATTGTCAATCATATCTGAATTTCTCCCCAGTTGACAATAAAACTGGTTCACATTCTTCACAAAGGTAACCTGTACCGTCTCTTCCCCTCCAGTTTTGATATCATGTGTCGAATAGTAGTATGTATCCAGGCGGAATGGGGGATGAGGCACCTTTCTTGGAAGGCCACGATTAGCTAATTTCTTCTCTACCAACAAACTGCAAATACTTTGAAAGGGAGTTTCAAGATCTACCACATTGAAGACAACATTCTGAGAATCACACATCACAGCATAGATAGTGCACTTCAAACTCAGGTGACTGGAAGTTGCAGAACCTACAAAATTTTGAAACTCTAAATTAGCCACATCACTCCACTCTAAAGCAGAATGATCCACAGGATGAATCAAGTTGTACAAGCTACATCGAAAAGCCTGGCCTTTTAGGTTCAGAAAGATTGAGTTAATGGGACGAAGGTCTTCAAGGGGTATCCTCTCTGTCCACCCAAAATCGATGAAGAGCACATCAACATTTGGAGATGCATGCCGGGAAATTACAAGTGCCCGATACCACATTCCAGTGTCTGGAAGCCTAGCAACACATGCAGCTTCCACAAGCTGCTGAGGTTTAGTGTCAGCATAGTGGATCTGAAGGTCTTCCATGAGCAACTTCAGGCTCCCTGCATTTTGAGCTATTTGGCACCAAAAGTCATTTGGACTTTTAATGTACGATACACTGACTTCCACTGAACTTCCAATTGGAAACAAGTGTTCCTTAAAAACAGATCTGGCATCAGTCACCATAGTGGGAGGACTTTTGGGAAAAGTTGGAGCCCCATTATTGTTAGAGCCCATCTTGTCCATTTCAAAGCAATGAACTCTTGGGTCCTGTGCAGCAGGCTTTTTAACAAATCTTGTTGAGGATTTCTTATAATCACACTCAGCCAAACCAGCACCACAAAGCATTTTGCCGATATCGCGTTCACCCTGTAAAGCAGAATCACTTAAAAGCACAATGTAAGCTTCTTGAGACTTTTCCATAACACGTATATCCAACGGCTTGTTTTCAACAGCTTTTGAAAAGAAAACTATTGCACTCTGGCTCCATTTCCCATCTTTTGGCTTGATACCAGACAGCGCACATTTCAGTGCTAATGCTGGCAACTCTTGGTACTTGTTGGGCAGGACTCTTAAGTTATATTGATCAACCACCTCCACGTTTCCATAGTCCACAAAATATACTTTAATGTGCTTACCAATGACTTCCTGGACAACAGCCCTATAAAAATCATTGTCCTCCGACCTGGCAGCACAAAAAAGACCAACTGTGGGGTTATTCACAAGTCCTTCAGTAGTCGCTGAATGATTATAAAGATCATCGATACCTTGCATTAGCTTATCAAATTCTGCACTGTATCGCTGCGTCTGAATCCAGAATTCAGATGGGTTATTAACATACTGTACAACTCCGACATGAGAGGAGTTCACTTTAAGATTTTCTGTCTCAATGTTGTGTGAAGCACTTACATGTACTGGAGAATTCAGCATCGCAGTTTCCAGTGGACCCTGAGATATCTGTGAAGAGGCTGGTTTTTGAACTGCAAATTCTTCCAGAGAGTTTTCTGTTCTAAGCAGACATCTTTCCTTCAAACCAAACAGATTGTTGATATTCACATTTTCATCTCCAAAGAGTGTTACGTAGTGCACACCTTCTGACAGACTTTGGTATTCAAATTTAGCAATCACGGTACGGTGCAGAAGTAGGGATTTTAGGTATTCAATCTGAGCAGCTGTCCAGCCAACACCTTTATCAATAATACCATAGAGGGAACAAACATATGTTACAACAGGCATTCTAAAGAACTCTGCTGCCAATGGCTTGATATTGTCAACTTTTACAAAGTCTTTCTTTCCATAATCTACATGAAGGACTTCAACAACGCTACTGGATGCAAGGACCTGCTGCAAGACCGATCTATACCACTTTCCATCACTTCCTCTAGCAGCACATGGGTGACCCAAGACATCAGTTTTCACTGTCTCCATTCTGACTCTTCCTTCATAATGCTGAGTAATCTGATCAGTTAATTTCTTCAGCTCCTGAGAGAAAACCTTCAGCTGACAAAAAATACGCAGTGGATTGGTGACTTCAGTGACAATCACAGTTTCAACAGTTTCAGTTTGCAACTCTGGATAAAGATAGCACTGCCACTTCTCATCTTCAGTGTGAATTCCCACTTGTTCTTCATTTCCTTGCCCGTTTCCTTCGTAATAATCAACAGAAACCACATCCCCACTGACAGACTGCAATGATCTTGCAACAAAGAGCTTAAACTTCTCAATTGACAGTTTTTTAGCAAATCCCATTTCATACATCTGTTTTGATATGGATGGAACATCAAGAAGGAATGACCTGTGAGGCACCAACACATCTTGGATACATCCGGCAAAAGTTTTACCGCAAAGAGATTTCAGGAATTCTAAAGCCATTGGAGACCATCTGTTTTCAGGAGATAACGGCAGCACATTGGCAAGAACACAGAACTCAATTTCAGGTGGAAGGTGGAAAAAGTCATTGGAACCAAATGCCAAAGTGCAGGCAGTCGCACCAAGGGTTCTGCCCTCATCAATAAGAAACACATTATAATTAGATCCATTTCTAGAAACAACACGAGCTCTATACCAAGTTTCAAAAATCTGAATGAGACACTGATCTCCAGGATTTCCATCAAATTCCCGAAATCGCTCTTTTGGAAATTGGATTTCTCTTTTCAGTCGCTGGTAACTAGGTTTTCTTTCTTGGTAAAAATTACCCCAGAGTTCCACAAGAACACAGTGTGGGTTTAAATTTACCCTAGTAATTAGGACAGTTACACTTGCACCAGGTGTTGGAAGTCCTGGAATGGAACACATTGTGAAGAAGATTCTAAACGTAGCCTTCCATCAAATCCCAAGGATGCCGTATCTAAAAGCAGAATAAAAAAGTACCATTATTTTTTGTAAATTAAGTCATTTTGCTTGCTGCAAGGATAAAAAGGCATCCACACAGAAAAATTGCAAAGACAATACAGAAAAATATTAAATTAATTAAAAGTTGAATTTAATAAAAACGATCAATTTCAAAAATAGGGAAAAAACAGATTGATAATCTGCTTATACTATAAAAGTTTCATTCTAGTTTAGGTGGGGTAGTTTGGGTGGTCAGAAATAACTCTTAAGACCCCTAACCAGCTCATTTTGGTGTCACAGAGAAAATACTTAAAATGAAAGAAAAAAATAAATCTAAAAACAACTCAAAAAGTGGTCATGCATGTCCATATAACCACTACATTACATATTTAATATTACATAGAGCAGTTAAACGGCACAGCATTTTCTAAATGCCAGTTTTATATAGTAAATCTGTCACTGTTCAAGGGATCCTGATGTCAGAATATATACAAACATTCATTCCTATAGACAACATACGAACAAACTTGTGTTTTGCCTGGAAATAGTGCTGCTTTAACAGACTAATCAAATCCCAAATTTTTATAATGTTTAGAATAAAATTCAGTGCTACATACTTTGTATCAGGAATGAGAACCAGGAAGAAAAACATTTATAGCATAGTGTATAGCATAGACAGGAGACTATAACTGAGTGTGATGGCTTCCCGCACTGTCCCTGATAAAATTAATGCCAGAATATACTGAAGTAGTATTTCTCTCTCCATTAACTCAGATACTCCTTAAAATATCCCAGGATTTGCGTTTATATTTGAGTGAGTGAAATAATGAATTGTCACTGTGGACACACCACAGCACACAACAACTAAATGTGACTTCTGCATTTAACACATATGTGACATAGCGACATAGCAGTGGGCAGCAGTGC
>JAODKL010000109.1:101899-118586 GCA_026780765.1 Petrocephalus schoutedeni
CTTAACGTTAAGAGAGAGGTTAAGGTACAACTTAAGAACTACTTAGCGGTAAGAAGCTTTTGGGAAACCGGGCCCAGGTCGGTGAATCAAACCAGCAACCTTTCAGTCACAAGTGCAATTCCTTAACCATTAGGCCATCAGATCTAAAATTTGTATCTAGCATAAATATTGAAGCTGTATTCAAAAGAACCGCCGAGACCTGCACATGAGTATTAACATTAATGTCATCCACACCAGTAACAAAATTCCACCTCCAAAGAAACAAGAAAAAAAAAAAATCGAGTGATCGTCAGAAATGGATACCAGAAAACGGCGCGTAAAGATACTGTTTTGGCAAACGTGACCTAGATGTCTTTCGCGTCATCTAGTGGTTCAGTCAGTCACCGAGTGAAAAAACAATATGCCGCCAAAAGCTAAATCAAGAATATAGTTCTAGTCACTTACAAAATTAAAGCGTACTGCATGTCGAAATGAGGTACTCGCAACAATAACTATTTAATGGACATATTACTGTTTTAATAATTGTTCTTCCGCAAACTCTGACATTCTGTAAAGATTTAGGACCTAGCTAGCTAGTCAACACTGCAATCACATTAACGCCCCAGTCAGACTGGCAATCAAAAAAAGAGAATCAAGTGTACAGATTTACATTTACAGCATTTGGCAGACGCCTTTAGCCAGAGCGAATTGGCCAAGTGCTTAGAGACTCCATTAGTGAAACCCTTCCGATACTGGTTCAACAGAATCCAGGCTAAGCATACCATCCGTCTAAAACTCTCGGGAAATAGTTTTTTTCCCCCAGAGAGCCATGCTGGAAGTGCTAAACCATTAAAATATTACAGAAACGCTCACCAGTTCGCCGTATCTTCCATTAAAGTTAATGCGTGACATGTAGAAGCGGGTCGCGGCCTTTTATTAAAGTGCGTATGCGGCGGATTCGGCTCTCTAAACAGGCTGCGTAGTGTAAAAAACAAACTTGTTCCTACTCCTTGCAGCTAATTTAACGACTTTAAGCAAAACTATAATGTGTACGTTTGGACGTGACGCACATACTCACCGCGCAACTGACAGAGGGCACAAAGTATAGCTACTGACTAATTAACTAACCGTCCCAGATTCTTTTTCTTTACCGCCTTCGGCCGTTCCATTCGTCGCAAAAAGGGGGATCCGTGGAATTTTCAACAAGCATAAATGGCAAAATCGTTTATTAAAAAAATAACAAAACAAAAAAATGTTAAATGACACAGAATAATGTAATAAAGCAGACAAAGCAGCTACATAAAGTAATTACATTGTAGGTTAAGTTTGAGTTTTGGAATGGTACGTGCCCAAACTTTTTTCGCTTTACCTCAACGGCATATTTGGATTTGTTTCCGGTGCCGCCAACTTAGCCGCTTTTTAAAATCGATAAGCGAGTACGCTTGTGTTTACTTATCTGATTTATATTTGTAACCCCCCCCAAAAAAAAAAACATAGCAAACCCTACAGGCTATTTATAACTTAATAAAATAGCCACATACATGTAAATGCGTGTGCAGACTTGTCTCTGATAATCTCACTAAGCCAGCTGAACGAAATCGCCGAAATATAGCCGAAGTCACAGCACAGCACTTATCTTTAAATCGCGTACACTGATTTTCTCAGACGCCGGCGCGGCTAAAAAAAAATGTGGAAATTTAGCAATGTAGAGCAGCAGTGCCTGCTGGTTAACATGTCGTCTTAATGGGGCGCGTTTCAGATCGATATTTCATGCTTGCTCCGTTTTCTGACAACGGAAAAAAGTGTAAATGAGAACAGTTTAATTGGATAGTCAGCTGTATTAAAATACAGTATATCTGAGTGCAGAGGGTCAGAGATAAGCAAATTTGTAGGGGGTCACACCCTGACGCCAGGCACAATGCAAATGGGATGCAATGGTGGATGGCGTCGCGCCATTTACTGACTTCGAGCAGACATACTTTAACCACTTTACACTGACAGTAGTCGGTAACACTTGCTGTAAATGCTAGTGATTGGTAATAACGGCTTTTTGACGTGAACTGAATGTTATGGTTTGGTCCCTTTCCGAGGGACGGTCATCGTTCTTTTTTGTTTTTTACTTAAGGGCCGTGGATACTAGGTTTATCTGCGAAATAATCACTAGGATAATGACATAGTACGATTTGGATCAGATCCAGACTTGGACATCCCAATAATATAAGTTTATTTCACATGTGTAGACTAGGTTTAACAGCACTAAATTGCTCTTATTACCAGACCTGTGGGACGGGGTGTTCCACGAAGCGGGATTTCTTGCTTAGCCCGATAACTTGTAGGACTTAAGGCAGTCTGGGCAAATGTTTAGACCAGGAAATGTTTCAGTGATATTCTACTCTGTTTTGCATTATGCCTTCGTAAATGTATGGCAATGTACAGTATCACAACATATCCATGTAAAGAGAGAACGCTGTTGTGAATGGCGCTATATAAAATAAATTTACTTGAATTTAATTGAAAATTAAAGTGTCAGGAAATCTGGGACTTGGAGAGATGAAGAGACATTTTATTTCTTATCAATGTGTACTCTGTTCAGTGTAGACTGAACCCGGAATGCCTCGGACGAAGAAGCGGGCGGTAACTCGAGCTGTTTTAACTCCTCCCGGACAGTAAGCGGCGCTAGAGGTTCCTATGAGTGCGCCATAAGCCGCCATTTTAGCAGCTCCAACTCCGGTGTGGGGACGTGTTTCTACATAGCTGCTTTGTTATTACGAGGAAACCTTTCAGAATCCATCCACCATGGCTATGCAGGCGGCAAAACGGGCGAACGTATGTTTTCATTGTTTTTGATTGTGTAAAATGCTCTATTTGGTGCTTTTATTTGTTATTGGGAGGCTTATCTGTAATGCGCCTCAGTAGGCCTCGGCTGGCGGAGCCACTTTAGTGACTGGATGTGAATGATTCTAGTATCTTACAAAATCCCGCAGTTCGTGTCGCCGGGTATCTTTTACGGATAGGCTGTATTGAGTGTTTGGTGCCATTTGGTTCCTTCCGAATAGTTGATTTCATGTCTATTTTTAGGAATTTGGTGAAAGTGGAATTATCGGTAAATGCCACAGTTGATCAACTTTAGCTCGGCGCTTATAATTCATACTTAACTGGACAGATTAACGGTCTGTTTTCGCCCGAATGTGTGTGCGGATGTTTTATCGCAAACGGATAATTCGCGTTAAGTGGCTGAGAGCTATTTTTTCAAAACGTGTTTTATGTAATGAGCTGCTTGATTTCGCCCCCAGATACGATTGCCCCCGGAAGTGAACAGAATACTGTACATCCGGAACCTGCCCTACAAAATTACAGCTGAAGAAATGTATGATATATTTGGAAAATATGGACCCATAAGACAAATCAGAGTGTAAGTGTTCATGAGCGGCATGTGACTATTACTTCGTGACATGGCCCTCCGGGACTGGAGTTTGACACCCCTGCTTCAGAGCATGTAACCTAGTAACTGCCTCATGTGAAATGCATTTCTGAGAATATGTTCTCCCTTCCAGTGGAAACACACCGGAGACCAGAGGAACTGCATATGTTGTGTACGAAGACATATTTGATGCTAAAAACGCCTGTGACCACTTGTCTGGATTTAATGTCTGCAACAGATACCTTGTTGTCTTATATTACAATGCAAACAGGGTATGTACGGTTTCCATTGGGGGTAGTATCAGTTTTCAACACTTACATTTTATTCACTGTCAATCTGTAATTCATTGGTAGTAAAAGTTAGTTTGCATAATTTCATAGTAATATGCATGTAATTTAACAATACTAATAGTGACATTTCCTCAGACTCTTTTTAGGCTTTTGTATGTTTATATATGATTTTTGTCATTGGTTCAGGCGTTCCAGAAAATGGACACAAAGAAAAAGGAGGAACAACTGAAACTTCTCAAGGAAAAATATGGCATCAACACAGACCCACCAAAGTAGACCTTCCAGCAGTCCATCCCCACCAGCTGAGCGTTTATGTACAACATTTTCTTGTAAGAAATATTCTTATTTCACTATTTTGTAAGTAAATTTTCTCAGTGTATAAAAAGTAACCATAATGCATTCAGTAGGTTGCATTTACTTTGATGTATAAATACAACCTGATGCTTGTAAATTTTATTACTTTAAAGATTCTCATGTGTGTTCTTGTATAATTTCTATATTAAAAATCATTTTTTCCAGCTTAGGATACAGGGTCTTTTTTAAGTCACAATTCAGATTTTGATGGTTCATGCATTGAAATGATCACACTGCAAACAATTAAATGTCGTAAAATGAGTACTCCGCAAGGTCCTGCTGGAAGTTCATTGAATTTTATGTATTCAGAGGCCCAGTGCACCACAGGCGAATTTGTAGAAGACCTTGTTGTTTCCTGTAGATGCTGAAACTACTTCAAAAGCAGTACGGTTCCACTGAAGTTATAGTAAGCAAATGTTTCAGCATGTAATATGTCCTTGGAGATTCTAAAAATTGTCACTGTAGACCCAAATGGATATTCTGAGATCAATATATGAGGATATATTAATGTTGTACACTAGGGAGGAAGACCCTGTCCCCCTGAAGAAATATGTGACGCATTTCATTATTAAATTTGCAGAGAGGAGTGGGGGGGTCCCCATGATAAAGTAGGATCTAAAACCACTTATGTTGCACACAGTGGGGTTATAATAATGATTTATTCTGTAAGGTTAGGCTCGACAGGCTTCCGGAAAAGTCCTCCGTTTCAACTCTTCAAAAAATCATATGGATTTTTTTTGCCTATTGGCAGACAATTTACGTTTTGGGAAAGATAGTGTTTTTTTTTTATGTTGTTGAAATGATGCTTTAAAACAATTTTGGTCAACATTTTAAAGGTATTTGGTCATTATGATAATTCAGCGGAAAAGAATTTAAGTGATGCTTTGTTCTCTCAAAATAATGAGAATGTAGCTTTGCAGTTTACGTACATGTACGTAATCTTAGGTCATGGTCGCTATAGTGTTTGTTCACCATTTAGGTAATTTGTGAAACTTCAGGTCTTTGGTCCAGGTTAAACGTTTTTGGGAATAAGTTTTCTGTGGTCATTTTTTATTTATTAACTTTGGTATCAAGCTGTTATTAAATATATTGTTGCAGGTTCACATTTACAAAATTTTATACTTTATCATTTCAGTCATATCTTGATTTTCATAGTTCACTATTTTGGACAGTCACACACTGTGCCTCACAGAACCTACCAGCATTCAGGCAGCAGACTAAGAAATACGTCTGCCGATCTTACCTGATTCCTAATGGCAGACTGCATATTATTACATTACATTTCTAGCGACAACCCTAATTCTTCCAGTCTGATGCAGGGTGTGTCCCTGATGCTACCTCCAAATATGCCAGTGTTTATGTCCCTCGAGCCACGACGAAAAGGCCTTCTGGCTAATGTATGAAGATGCAGTTAAATTAAATGCAAACAGCTCAGACAGCAGCCCGTTGATGTTTTATTTAAACCACGACACAAGAAATAGTGCAGTCATGTTATTTGGGGCACAATACATGCTAAATGTACAAAATATTTCCAGCGGCTGTTGTGATTTGACATTTTGCATTGGAAAATGCACATTCACATTTTGTCTCGGTCTATTTCTGTGCCAATATCCATGTTATGTTTTTGTTTACTGTCGGTTTTAATTAATGACAATGAATGAATTTTGGGTCTCCTGTATGCATCTCAAGGCAGTATTCCATCTTGTTCAACATTAACCCTCCACCAAACGAAAGGGGCACAGAGAATGGTAGTCACTGTGGTCTGATCAGTTCACCGAGAATTGGGAAAATTGTACTACCCTTAATCTGAAATTCTTTAATTTTCATCAGACCGTGATCTAATGACCCCTGGGGCGTAGAAACTTCTACATTAAACTCCCTCCCACACCATTGGCTGATTCCTTCAAGCCAGCAGTAATGCTGCCCATATAAATACCATGAAAGGGAACTAAAAAAATGTACACTTACGTAATAGGAACGCACTAGGGTTTGGACGGGCTGCGTACCAGAATGAAACGGCATGTGGAGTTTTCCGTCATCGGGAGCCAACGGGGAATGGCGCCCAGCAGGTGTTTCGACCCGGGATGCCTTATACTTGTTGGAATGGAGAACGAGACAGACATGGGGGTGGGAGAACTGCGCTCCGAAGCCATGCTGCTGCGGCTTCCTCTCACGTGGTCCATTCGCTGGCAATGAATTACCGTGGTTTTTATCATGATCACAGTGCACCCTGCCTGCTGGTCAGATGCTGGCACTTCGTAATCAGATGGCCAGCACTTCTTAATACGTAACGTTAAACCTGATAAGCCACCTGTTGTTTTTTTTCTGTCGTTTCCCTTTGCAGGAATACGAACTGGTCCCCGTAATAGACTATGCCCCCAATAAGAGGCATTTTAATCCTTGGCTCTTTGATCACGGCAGTTTTGCATAATGTGCTAAATATTTGTATCCTCCATTTTGTGCTAGTGTTTTATACCCCTCTGGTTTTCTTTTACGTGACTTATTCTATGTGGGCGTTACTTCAGTTAGTCCAGTAGGCCCAGTAGTCGAGTTGTAAAAACAAATCGGGGGGGGTGAATTTTATCGTTTAAGGGATGGAACGGGGCGATGTTCATTTTAGAAGGGGGATGATTTTGACTTTTTATTTCAGGGGGGATGACATCCCTTCTCATCCCCCTCAACTCGAGTACTGAGTAGGCCACTTCAGGCGCACAGATGGGCATATTTAAAATCGGAGTGCTAGGATCATTTTAGCGTCATATACGGGAATCAATATGGAAACATGCTCCCACAGACACAGCAGTAAAAGTGACCTAACAAATCACAAATACATATCCCATACAATATTGTAAACTACACTTATTATAAACTTTTAATGCCATTACCTAGTGCAATGTGACATTTGCTATTTTAATTCTGATCATAAACTTTTAAAACTGCATTTGTTAGATAAGGCTTTGTCTTGAATAATTCTATACGATGCAAAACAAAATAGTTTTTAAGGCAGAACCTAACGGCATGCAAATAAACCACATTTATATTCACCGACAGCACAAGCACGTTTTGAAGGGAGCGCTCGGGTGAATCGTGAACCATCCCTCCGTACGTCCACATCTAATTGGTAGGAAAACGGTTACATGGTTGATTAGAAACAGTTACATTACCATGGAAACTTGATTTGGTTAACATTGCTTAGTATATGTAACACACAGCTAGCGTCAATAAACATGAACAATTAATAGTAGCGTAATTTAACGTAGCACATCCGAGATGCGCACAAGCTCCAGAGGAAGGGGAATGGATGAGGATTACATTATACACTTCACGTTTTGGCTTTTATAATTTTATAAATATTACATATATATTTTATAAATTTTATGCATGTAAATATATTTTAGGTAAGTCTGTGTCTGCGCATCTGTGTGTTTATGTGTAAATTCTTTAGTAAATGACATTCTCATGCACACAAGTGTTTCAAACACAAAAAGCAGATCCATTGAAAGGTAGTCCAAGCAATATTTTTCAGTGGAAATAGCTGCAAACTGAATGGAACATTAAACTTCTGTGCAGTCCATGGCCGCCTCAGCGCCCCCTTCATTTCTGGAGGTCACACTGCAGCAGTAGTACAATGGATGGGTCACTCTTTGCTGCCTCTTTGAACTCGTCTAGCGAGATCTGGTCGTCGTTGTTTTTATCCATCTTGCTGAAAATCTTGTCCACACGCTGCTCAGGTGTTAAGCCGTCCTCATTCATCTTCATCATAATGACAGTGCCCACCATCTTATAAATTGCCTGTGCAGAGAAATGCACACTCAGTTTGGCTATTGGTTCCCATGCAAAAACATAATTACAAAGCCATCTTTCCACTCCAACTGATATAAGGTCAGAAAGTATCAAATAAAAATGTGAGGCATCCACAAACTTCTGTTTACTTAATGTGGCTATGCTACAAGTACTGTTTGTGGTTAATTGAACCACACAATGTTGCATGGTGCCCTTTGCTACCTGTGGCTCTAGGCTCCCTATAACCCTGACCAGTGGTTAGAAGATGGTCAGAAATGGTTAGAAGATGGATGGAGGTTGTTTACAAATGTCGCATTGAGTCACTCTGCATAACAGCATTGCCAAGGTAACCGTAAAATATCACATAAATTTTTTTTAACGTGTCAGTCCTATGTTGGCTGCTGAAGCAGCACCGAATTCTATACCTCTATGATCTCCAGCATCTCCACCCGTGTGATTTTGCCATCACCGTCTAGGTCGTACATGTTGAAGGCCCAGTTGAGCTTCTGCTCAAAGCTGCCTCTGGACGTGATGGAGAGGGCACAGATGAACTCCCGAAAGTCGATGGTACCGTCTCCATTTTTGTCAAAGGTTCTGAAGGCGTGCTGGGCAAACTTGGAGGCATCGCCGTACGGGAAGAACTGCAGTGAGGCAGAAATAAAAACACACACACACATCAAACACGGAAAGATCAGAACTGGGGAAAAAAGCGGAGACAGACGGAGAAACGTGAGAGAGGACGTGCGGAAGTTAGTGTGAGCAGAATCGCGTTTTCATCAGGGGCCTCGCGATCGGGACGATCACGCAGCAACGACCGCAATGCGGAATCAGCCCCCTGGGCCGAGGCTCGGCCTGCAAGCTGTTCATCTTCTCTGGGAATCACATTCCTCTCTTGGAAACGGTCCTGCCCTCAGATGCTTTCGCGCCAGGCGGGGACTTCCTCTTCTCAGAGGCAGGCAGGGGGAGGGGCACCCCTCCCACTTTCCCTCCTCTAAATTTGCTACCTTTTGATCTAAATTTTCATCTCAAGTCTCTGAAATCTGCGACATTTTCTTTGGAAACATGCTTTACCAAGAGCAATATACATGAAACAACAGGTTTCAGTCATGCTGTTTAATCACCCATTTCAGCTGCGTCTCCTTACTATGTCAGGGGTGCCCAATCCTGCTCCTGGAGAGCTACAACCCTGTATAGCTTAGGTGCAGCCCTAATTTAGATGAGCTGCACCCAAGCTCTGTAGGGTGGTAACTCTCCAGGAGCAGGATTGGGCACCCCTGTTGTAAGTACTCGGACCAGAAAACCAGAAACATTACCAGTGGCAGAAATTAAGCTTTCCCTTATTCCAAGTAAAAGATTTCTGAAGCCATATTTGTGAGCTATACACATTGACATGGCTGGATATCTATATACAATACGCACCAAACTAGCATGAACCTGCCTGTTTGTCTCATATGGATGATAGTGGCCACATTGGTGAGATTATATAACTCCCTGAGTTCAGTCCATCTACGCATTATTACCCAAACCTAGAGTAGGGGTGATCGGAAGTGTATATTAGGACGCACTGGGGATAAGGCGGCGCACACTGCGACACCTCTGGTGAGACTGGGTTATCAGAGGACATGCGCACATCTTCACACACTCACACAGGTTTGCACGCTGTGGACAATCCAGAGTCACGATCCAGAAATTGGAGGAAATCCTCACAAACCCATTAAAAACCAGCTGGTTCACACAGTACCGGAGCCGTCGTGGACCACTGCCAAACCCCTGGCCCCATTCATGGTCTTTGCCTCTCAGCTGATGTTGTGTTCATGGGGGGTGGGGGTTGATGGGGGCATGGATACAAACTGGGAATTGGTCCTTCCTGTTTGGATTGACCGTGTACGAGGAAAAACAAAAGTACTTGAATCTGAACCCAGGCTCACTGTGAGATGAGGCCACGCCAGGCATCTCCCTCAACAGCCCACAGAAGGCAGCTAATTACAACCCAGGTGACCTTCTCCTGGCCTGGCTCCTCGGCAGAGCACACGCCTGCAGTGACATTAGACCAGTTTCCATTAGTTTCACAACTTGTAGCTGAGATACCATTAAGCCCCATTGTGGGGTTTCATTCAAAGTGAACGAAAACGATCCCTTGCCTGAACACGATCGTCTTGTGTTTCCAGCAGTGTCAGTGAGTGCCGAGTGACCTTGGGAAAACACAGCTGTCAGGGGTAAACAGAACTGAAAGTCACAGCAACACTCCAGGCTCCTGGACTCAAGGGCGCGAGGGGCCGTTTAAAGGAATTTAACCTTGAGCCCCAAAGGGAAATGGCTTGTGGAAGCTTTTCGGGATCTGAAAATGCTTTTTTTTTTTAGTTAATTTATGTCTCGCCTGCAGTTTATATCAGTATAAAACTTTTTTCTTGATCATGCAAAAATGTAATGATGTTCACATGTAAATATCTGTGGCTCAGAACAGTTAAAATTTGTTTTAAAATCTTTCTTGTTCTAAGAGAAATTATATAATTCAAGTAAAAATGGTGTCTGACAATAGAATAAGAGGTGAAGAAACCACAATTTAAAATCGAAAACTGCTTGATTTCAATGCCCAATTTGTTCCATGGTGATTGGCACATACTTAGTATCAAATCATACTCTCTGGCTGATTTAATTGTGTACTTTCGTTTATATGTCTGTCTATATGTTTGTAAAGGGGTGTTTATATGTTTATATGGGGGTTACACCCCCATGATTCTACCTTAACCAATATACCACGAGCAGCCCCCTAATGCAGCATTAACCTCTCCATACCTGCTAATGAGTGATTCAGCCCCAGACTGGCTGGCAAAGGCTCTATGACACTCACAGCCTTCAGATCAGTGACTGGCAACCTTGCGCAGCATCCATGAACCCGCGGTGACTGTGACAAAGTGGTGATTTAGCAGCTGAAGGGGAATGAGCTACGTGGCCCTGAAAGGGGCCAAAGTGTCTTGGTTAAACATACTCAAAAACATAACAGAACAGGCTCTGCCAGGGCACTGATGTCCAATGCACAAATGTGACCTGACTGTCATACAGGGAGGGGCTCATGTGCCATATGGTCGCACCGCTCAAGCCGGCCACAGCAAAACGTGGAAAGTCGCAATGAAGGCAAGCCGCCGCTGTGCGTCCTCTGCGCCGTGTTCCTCTGCGCCGTGTTCCTCTGTGAAAATCTGTCAGGCTTACGAAATACACTGTTATGTAATGCAGAGAAAGATGTTAGAAAAATATTCAAGCTTAAGCCACCAGCTAGTGAAGTGACATTTCGCTTTTATGTGTCTGGTTTAGTGCCGTGCACAGAGAAAGGAGTATTGTTGTAGACAAATGTTTATGATAATGTTTATAATGTTGATTATACATTCAACTCTTTCAAATTTATTTACCCCAGATATGTTATATTACTGTTGCCCATGTATTACTAATATTCAGATCCAAAAGAAAGAACTCTTTTTTACATTGAATATTCTATTGATGCTGCGATTTAGGACATTTCTGTTTTGTATACAAGGAAAACATCCATGTCCCATGTGACCATCTCCAAATTCAATGCCATTATTCTGTCACCGTGTGTGGATGAACGACCCGGATAAAACACGTAGCAGACCAGTAGAAGTCCAGGGCAAACCCCGATGAACACTATGACCTGTTGCATGCATAAGTAACTGATTCATTGTAATTTAGTGTCCCTCTGGTCTCTACAAATGAATATTAACTGTGCTCTGACTTGGCCCCTTAACTGTAGAGGGCCTTCAATCAATGAGCCCGGGTGTAATGTAATGCAAAAGTCATTGGCTCTCTAGGTACCACCAAAATAATTCAGATTTAAGTGGAATATAACAGCTACAAAGAACAAGCCAAAAGCTCCCATTCAGCACTTGTGTTCTACTATATATGGAAGTAATTTGGCGATGTGCCAGATGGGATAAGGAAACATTTCCTTTGATCTGGTCCTAGCAAAGAAATGCATGCTTATCAGGGAATTATGATATTGTGTTAAGATTTAATATGCTCTGTCTTGGCCAAAGACACGTCCCATTATTGACAGTATGTGCATTTCGACTAACAATGGCCACGACATACACACTGAACCTCTGATTTTCTTTGTCGTATGCACTAGGCATACAAAGTCTTAGCTCGATGCCCTTACAGTTAGTGGTGATCCTTTCACAGTAGGTAGCTTGGGTTTAAGTCTCAATGCAGGCAGCTCCCAGAGGAGTCACCATATGTCAGGACATATGTATGGACTAAGCCTATGCTTAACGGGCTCTACACAATGGCAATCCCAGAAGCCATGAGCCGGTTGGGCTTACAGTTTCTGGGTGGGAGAACATGGCTTGAGTCTCACTGAGGGCTTTCCCAAAGGCAATGGTGGTTGGCTACAGGTTTTTAACTTGTTACAAGCTTCATCAATTACTGTTCCTGCATGAGCACATTTTCTTCGGAGGGAATCAGACGCTTTCCATGTGCACCAGAGTGTATCATGCCATTTTGTTACGCCATCATCGTGGTCCCAGTCCCTCCAAGAAAATGTAATAATAGAAAAATGACATAATAGCCAATGAGCTGAGTGCGCACAGTAAAGCTAGCGGGCAGTCACCGGGCAATCTCACCAGGGTCAGGGTTTTCTCCTGTCCCAAACTGATGGCCGACGATAAAGGCAGCGGCAAGACGAATTGTGCTGTTGCTGTGAGGTGAGCACCCCCGAGGGGCCCTAGCACCTGCCCCTTTAGCATAACCTTTTGTGAACTGCTCTCCATCAGGCGAAGGTAGCAATACACTGAGCGGCGTTCTGCTAATTCAGTGGCAATTTGCACTGTATTAGACAGCTGGGGCTCAAACAGAACAGAACAGTTCTGGTGGGAAAATGAGCCCTCCGCAGCTGTCTTCGGAAGTGGCACTGCGGCGAACCGGGGAGCTGCTGCCTGTAATAACCAGATAAAATAGATGTAAAGTCTCAGAACAATGGATCTAATTAAAGAGGGGCCTGGTGGATTCTGGCCCGACTGCCACAAGAGACGAGCAAAACAAAACGCTGACAAGGGGACGGGACAAACAAACGCTTGTAAAACAAGCACTTTGTTCAAATTTTTACCAATAGAACCCAAGGAGCAACGCCGCTCTAGCATTTCTGCGTATAAATATGTTGCTATGCAGGCAGTGTGGTTCTGTCCATTGAAGTGAATAAATCTAACTTTCCAGAGCACCTCATTTCCTTCTCACGGCCCATTACATTGTGTTTTTTTAAAGTGGAAACGGCAAATAAATCAACACTGTCAAATCTATTAAATTCAGGGACGCTTCACCGAAATCCAACCAAACACGACAGATATGGGAGATAAGATACGCCGCTAAGCAATTTTTTAACGGATCGTATTGCTGTGTGCAGATAATAACCCATTTATATTAAAGCACAGTCTCTGAAAGTTTGTTCATAAATCTTAAAAAAAAAACGAGTAAATGCATAATCCCTCCCCATAAAATCTGAATACTGGATCCTGAGAATCTTCCACACCCTTGCATAATTCTGCAGGTCACACGAGATTCAAGTAGCCTAAAATCATTCTGCTCAGTGGACTGCCTTTTTTTCCACATTGCTGTTGGACGTGCTGTAACGTGCAATGATGCAATATAAATGGCTTTGTCACAGAAACGCAGCCAGGATCTTAAAAAGGAGCTTTATATGTAACCAGAAGAGAAATCAGGATGAACAAACAGATACAAATGACTAACTAATGACATGGCTGAGAATGTGCAAAGAAACCTTGATATTACAAGACAAATACAACATAATAACCCAACTACAGACATGGCATCATGTAACATATGTATATGAACATTTGACACACATAACATATGAACATTAGTCCATTCCTCCCTTCAGGTTTCCAGATCTGGTCCTCTCACCCCCATCGTCCAATCAGCTTCTTATGCTTCGGAGCTGGCTGCGTCTCAGTGGCCTTTCAGGAGATGATCTACCTGCCCTCTCCCCATGCCCATCAGCATCTTGTGTCTCAGTCCAAGTTCTGCCACTTCTGGCACCTGACACCAGCAGTATACAACACATCTATCCACCATTTCACAGGCTCATGTTCAATACAGGGTCACAGTACAATATATTAGAAATCAGAAAACGTTTAAAATATGGCTGTTAGCATGAATTTTGGCAGAGCAAATTAAAAGAGATTGTACTGTTAAATCATTTAATGATTAATGTTTAATAATGAATTAATTATTATTTCCTCACTGAAATATGGAGTGCTGTTCTTTTTCTAGAATTCTTTTCTATTGTTTTTAATGCCCCATATTCTCCAGCAGAGGGGGGGCTATACAGGGAAAAGACAGACATCTCTCAGGTTCACAAGGAAGCATAACCAGGGCTATTAATTTTGTTCTCAGGTGCACAGGCTGGGAAATTTCCTACGTATACCAGCTTACAGTACACACAATAACATTGTACCAAATTACAAGTGTGCAAATTTTTAATAATGTGGCCGTGCGACATCCTGCATCTCTTTCAGACTGATTTTCACACAGGCACCTCTGGCAGCAGCCATTAAAAATGCAGACATTCTTTCCGTATTTAGCAACAAGCTCTTCGGTTAATCGTGACAAATTAACATCTCCTCTTCCCAAACCCCCACCACTGTACCAGCATGGAGTGGGATGATTAGCACAAAGAAAGCACATACAGGAGTGGAGTGAAGAGGATGGACACAGTAGTACCATCATCTGTAATGAAACACTGCAAACAATTTTGCTCGCAGCTAGCAGGGCCAGGCCCACTGCCCTTCTCAAGCGATCCGATCTCATGAGGGGCTTCCTGTAGGACAATTAAACCTGGCTGACACTGACTGGCGTAGTTTTTCTCAAGCACAATTATGCAACTGGCTTTCTGCTCCCTTTAAGTGGTTACTGTTATAAACATGCAGCCAAAAAAACAAGAAGGGCTAATAGATTACCAGTAATAAATACATGTATCCAAACCTGTTTGGCTGAAACTTGCTATTGAAGGTACAATTACTTCCAATAATAGCTACAGAATACATTTTTGTAAATTGAAAACTTATCCAAATGAATAATGTGTTTACTAATAAGTGGAATATGTGTGACCAGACAATCTCCTTGTACTTGGCACAAGTAAGTTGATTCCGATAAATGTGCAAAATGTGCAATATTTTACTTGAATTCTGAATGGAAATATTTCTTAACTGAGCATGCTAAGGAAAGGGCAACCTGGGTAGTTAAGCGGTTATACTGTTGCTGCAATTTCCATGTTCTGTCCACGTTCTGCCAGATTCCTGTGGGTATTTTGCTTTTCCCCCATAATCCATAGACAATCGGTATGATTAGGTGTCTCTAAACTGCCTGAAGTGCATGTATCAGCCATGTAAGGGACTGGCCAGGATGAATGGATGCAGCAAGACTATGAATTGTGTAGACAGAATTCTCAGAACTCCGCTCTACCAACTCCAATTGCCCCCTACCCCCCAGGACTAAGCTCAGCACCATGGGTGATCTGGCTTTCTGTTCCGCTACTCGCCGTCTACAGAATACCCTCCCTGACCATCTGAGGGCACCACAGACTCCTGAGAGCTTTAAAAGGACTCAAAACTTTTCTTTTTAGAAGAACTTAGGAATTTTAATTAACCTTGATGGATGCTGCTTTTTTAAGGATGGTTTCTGTAATTTTTTACTATGATGTTTTTACTTTGTAACACTTTGAAATTTGCTTCAAATGTAATGTGCGTTAAAAATCAAATGTATTATTGTTATTCTTATTCTTATTATTATTATTATTACTACTACTACTATAACACAGTAACATTTAAGATATACAGTCCTACAACCAGGGGCAGATTTGTCCCCTCCGGAGCCTAATGCAGTGACTCTTTGTGGCCCTAGGAGCTTCAGAAAGGTGTGATCTGAGTCACAGTAAGCACCGGCAATGCCCACAACAAAGGAGCATAACAAAACAACAATATGTAATCCTGATGATTTATGAAACATAATCTGAAGAAAGGGTTTCCCTGGGATGCATGACAATGATGGAATTCCCCTCCCTGTGCAACTAGCACCCATCACCTCCCCCAGCACATGCCCTACAAACAGCCACCCCCTCAGGGAGTGAAGCTGAGATAACACAGCTGTTCTGTGGGCTAATGGGAGACCTTGGGATGACACTGAGTAGAGTGGTTCTGGACTGGAAGTGACCACCTCGTAATCTCAGAGATCATCAAGGGCTTTCTTTCCAAGTCATAGGAAATCGGTGTGCCCATGGAGCATACCACACCAAAGGACAGCAACAGATTACACTCTACCGAGAAATTAATCAAGACAGGCTGAAAGCCAAACACATTATACTGCATTTTTGAGTTCTTTCGTCAAATTGTGCCAAAGGTAATTCTGGCAACACTGTTGATTCATGAACACAGAAGGTTCGTAGTCCCCTGCAAGGCCTGTGAAATACTTGTATGTTACTACAGCATGTGTGCTGGACTTGACATTTGGAAACAAGGCCTAAGGGTAATTATGTTACATGCTGCTTTAAGCTGAATGTATTCCCTCTGTAATCAAACACAACTCTAAGAGGGCTATTTATCTACTTGAATAGGTCTATCCCCTTTTAAAATATGGAAGATGTGAAGGAACATGAACTGAAAACTTCAGACCAGATGGATTTCAGGTAGTAAACTAATTTTCCCCTAGATGGTTACCTTCTATGACTTCAGTTCGATGCCTGTTAAAAGAAAGCCTTCTAATTTTTATGAGAAAGATCTTGGTGTGTACGTTGATGCTTCCATGTCCCACTCTCGCCAGTGTGGGGAAGCAATAAAAA
>JAODKL010000109.1:118686-154703 GCA_026780765.1 Petrocephalus schoutedeni
CTGAGCTATTAGTTAAGTTCTCCCCAAACGAGCTTGATGGGCCGAATGGCCTCCTCTCGTTTGTAAATTTCTTATGTAATGTTTTCTTTAAAACTTCATTAACCATAAAGTTTCATATAACTGATGTTTTTTATATGAGTCACAAATCATTCGCTCTTTGGGATACAACTTCATAACCCCATTACGGTTGCTGAAATCAATTCATGAAATATGTTACATACTGAATTAAATTCAGTTAATACATGAACTTATGAGTCACCTGCAAACCCCCCCCCCCCCCCCCCAAAATAGCGTTAATATATACAGATAAGTTATTCGAAAAAAACACTACCCTGCTATATTTACAGTAGGACCTGTAACTGAGTGGGAGCTGTGGGTGTAGCAATGTGGCAAACAGCAGTTTAAGTGTCAGGGGTGGCTTTGTGAGGGGATGGGTGCGCTCCATACTGGCGTATAGATCACCGTCAGTCGAGAAGAGTTTGGGAGTCGGGGGGGGGGGGGGACCGCCACTCCCCCGTAGCCTGGTTGGATAAATCCCTGGAATAGGAAGATAACTGCCCAAGTATGGGACCATCCATACACAGCTTTGCTCTCCTTCTGCTTGGTTTCTGGTGCACTGCCCCATGGCCCTTCCTGCCTTTAAGGAAAGCCCCGGATTTTTGATGCAACCACTTATCCTACTTCACTTAGAAACTAGCTATACTGCTAATCCAGTAGAGGGCCGCGGTGAACAACAATGAATGAATAATTAAACAAATAAAGTACGTATGCACATAAACACACATATATAATATATAAAAGACCATATAACTGCACTGCTGTTGTTATCGTAGCATGCATTCAAATTAAGCACCTTCGTGGGTATTACAGCAAGGCCCTTACTGGGACTTCATTAAGTGCGGATCTTTTTGTTTACCATACACAACACCATTTTGTCCTGTGGAGCAGTGCGAAATAGCTTTCAACAGCCCGAAACCTCAAGTTCGTTACGCAGCTTTCTCACAGTTTGAGACACCGACAGCATCAGAGATGACATGGCTGGCAGCCCGACAGCTGCACTAACACTGTTAGCACCCACCGAGCACCTTATCAGAGCGACCTAAGTTATTACCTTTAACAGAGAAGGACTTCACAGTTCATAGGCTTTCGAACTGTATTCTGATGCCCAGACCAGACCAGGCAGATTCACCCTGGCTTCTGCACAGCTTGATAGATGGTACCAATTCCAGCCATATCATATCAGCTAAAACACATATAACCAGAACCCTGCCTATTTCCCTGATGAAATGTTGTGGTCTTTCAGCACACATTCCAGTACCTTCTGTAGCGCTGGCCAGATACAATCAGCGCTGGCCAAATAGCTAAATACAATTTAGGGTGGTAGTGGTCTCTGGACGGATTGTGTTTTCTTTGTTTGTTTTACTTTGGAGCATTATTTTGGCACTCCTGTTTTGAAGACTATGCACACAATGCATGAATTTATCAATAACACCAAGACAGAAACAGAAACCAACATTCTTATCATTTGACAGGACCAGAGCCTGAGTCAACTGGTTTCTGTGCAAATGTTTCCTAAATCCATTTTACTTTGGAATACAGTATTAATATTATTATTAATCACCCTGTATAATTAATATCTCTGTTGGATTAGCATTATTAATAACTCTGAAAATGGCTCACCGAATTAGAAAAAGATTACCCACCACGTTTAGGAACTTAGATGACACTGAGATATACAGATTTCATAGATCTAATTCTTGTAATGCTAAAAATGCCTAATCTATTGAGAATGGCATTAAACATTTGTGATTATCAGTCACACGTGTCGCGATCCTTCCTAGTCTGTCTGCTTCTGACACCTATTGATTTCCCATTTTTCAGCCTTTATTTGCATGTTTGCTACACTGCCCCCTTTCCTCTGGACACTTTCCATTGTCCCATTCAATAAACGTGACAACGGACAAGCTGACCCTCGTGTCAGACATCCTATAATTCTCAATGTATGAAAGAACTGCATGATTTTGGTTTAGTTCTGTCCCATAAAATCAACCAAGGGCTGGATGGAGAAATTACTGATGTGCCACCAAAGTGGATACAGCATTAACTACAACACATACACCAACCCTTAGCTGGTATATTTCATTTATCCTAGTTCTCTCATTCTGCACAACTAGGAAGACAGGCCAGTGTTAGAAAGGTTTAAGCAATACAGCAAACAAGAAGTTTGAATGACTAATTACCAAATTACCATGTAGTCCATCACTGTGAAAAAAATAAAATCAAATGAGATTGATATTTCCACTGGCCTAGAGCAAAATCAAGACAAAGTTCAGTAAAGCTTATAATTATGATTTGAATTAGCAGTGGTGAAAATAAAGCCGTTCTTATGCAGCAGATTGTTGCTCTCCACCTTTGTGATCTGTGCACATTGAATTTTAACAAAAGCGCATCAGTGCTACACTGTTGCCAGGAAACACAGGGTCTGTATATGAAGATCATGAGTGGATGTATCATAGGAAATGGACGTTATGGACCAGAAACCATATCTCTGTATTTTGCACAGAATAGCAATACACAATTCATCTCGATTTTTTTCTAGGAAGTAAGTTAAATGTTCAGTTGTAAGTCGAGGACACATGGAAGATATTGTAAACAGTATTACTTCAACAGAGAGTAGTCAAAATAAAATGTAAATAGAGGGTTTCCTTCCCTGTTTGCAAATACGTAACTACAACTACTCAGTACAGAAACTGAATTATTACAAACAGAAGACTCAAAATACAGACAAAAATAAATTATGCCCATACCAGAGTTGCAAGGGTCAAATCAAGCAGCCAGTACATATAAGTGCACTCCAATAACAGGTTATTTTTTTCAGTTTATGACATTGCTATCATAACTAAATTATAACATAACTAAACTGGAACCCATTTATCAATTGCTTCAAAAAACAGAAGCCTGGCAACCACTGAAGGTGCACTTAATGACTGGAAAGGTGCTAACTTTAAGGTAAGAACTTTCAATAAAAAAACAAACATTGCAAATTACAACATTTTCAACATATTCCCATGTTTGGGCAAATAAAGTTATTCATAGTATAATGCTGGTAGGGCTATTTCATGTCTCCATTCACTTGGATATAGCCTGCAGTGGATTCAGTAGAAGAAAATGTTATTGCCTTCACTAAGATTTTGTGGGTATAATTACTGTAATCAAGATCAGAGAGCAGCTTTTCTCTTTTACTTCTTTCATTAGAATCAAAACACTTCATTCACAGTGGTTCAATAATATAGCTGAGGCCAGCAGGAGGTTGGAATAAAATATGCAGTAAGTCTGCATAATGTAAGAGTATGATGCTTCAAAAACACACTACACAAGTTTCAAGGGTTTCCAGAAATACTAACAGTTGTTTATTTAAATCAATGTACACTAGAAATTTTGTGATAACTCTCTGGCAATAGACATGTCGAAAGTGTAATACAATTCCTTTGTAATTCTTATTTCTAGGGTAGCTAATGTACTACTTGATCTTAACTTTGGCAAGAAATTCATATGGTCAAAAAACCTACTGGCTTAGGACGTTCCACTGAAAACCTGTCAGAAGGGACTCTCTTACTGTAGACTAACAATTAACCTGAACTGATTCAGTAAGTGCCCAGCTGGAAAACTGGAAACTGTGTTACTATCTTCAATCTGCTAAGCAGCTGAAATAAAAAAAATTTAAGCAAACAATTTCCCCAGAAAATTTGGACAAATGTTTGGACCTACATGCTGTTGGCACATAGCAGGTGCGTCGGACATTGGGGCGTGTCAGACCGTGGAGCACCCACCTTGACATACAGCTGCTGGAATTCGTCCAGGTTGAGCCTGCCGCTGGGGCAGTCCTTCAGAAAGCCCTTGTACCACTGCTTCAGCTCATGCTCATTGAACTCCGTATTCTTCACCAGGTCCTCCATCACCTCAGGGGTCAGCTTGCTGTTCTGTTTCCCCATTGTTCCTGCAGAATAGAACAAATATGAAGAGATTCCTTCAGATGGAAAATATCCGTATGTGTTTGTGTGTGCGACAGAGAGTGAGAGGAGGGGGAAGCTCACTCATTTAACCTTTGAAATTCAAATAAATGTCATAAAATGGCATTAAGGTCTCCACTAGATGATATATCGACATTGTTTTAAATTATGGGACAACACAATGAAGCAAGGCCTGTCCGATAGGGACCATCTCCGCGTCTTACACTGTTCTTCTCTCTCTGCCTCTGATAGTACCCTTGAATCACAGCTGGTAAAAATTGCACAACTTCAGTTTTTCTGTCCCTGCACAAGTTATTTGTGATCCTGTCAAACCTGGTTTGCGACTTCAAAAATCCCTGTCTACCTTGGGCACAGCTACCTACCTGTCTGCTGTGTTCTTGCTCAACCCCCTTTCGGCTGTCTCTGAATGCCCACCACACATCACGGCTAGCAGGATAAATTCAACAAGCCTTATCATCATTAGTATTAATACTGCTGGTTGGAATCGTACTTCTGTATGTCCAAGAAAGCCAACTGGGCGGGAGCTTAGAAATGAGAAAAATGCTGAAATCCCCATATTAACAAGGTAGTGATTTTTATATATCTTCCTACCACATATGCTGATCAGACTACAAAGGCTGGGCACGCACTCTGAATAGGTTGTCAGTCCATCCAGTGTGTCCAAGCGCGCACTCACACAAACAGTCATACACACACACTACAGGGAATTTAGATACACCTTTAACCTGATTGTATGTCTTTGATCTAGCTAAGGAGACTGGAGTGCTCAGAAAATGTCACACAGGGAGAACATGCAAATTAACCATACACTTCTAAATATAATAATGAAAAAACACACACACATGCACACAAACACAAATCTATATATACTTATATAGTCTGTGTGTGTGTGTTTCACAGTCCTTTGGTCTGACTTCCTATAATTCCTCCCAACAGGGCAGCAACCCCTGTTATCTCATTCTACTCATTCTGAGAATCCCAGATGTCCTGATGAATAGAATAAATCGGTGGCTGATTTATGAGGTGTGGTGTGAGTTGTGCCTCCTTTGAGAGAGAGCCCACTGTTAGCTCTCTGGAAGGCATGCTTTACTGGCTGACATAAACCCCGACAGGAAATGACATGAGATAATCCCTGTCCCCCAAAGATTTGAAAAATGAACACCAAATAACGATGTACCAAATATCATTCAGATGCAGCCCTCACTTGCTCTTCTTGCTTACTAAACTCCATCCTATATGCAAATTCTCCCTACGCCAGCAGGGGTTTCCTCTGGGCATTTCAATTCCCTCCCACAATTCGAAAATATGGCGTCAGGTGAATCGGCATCTCCAGGTTGCCCAGTGTGTGTGATGGTGTCTGAATGTGTGCCTCGTGATAGACTGGCATCCCATCCAGGCTCTACCCTGTGGTTCCTGGGATAGACTCCAGGTTCCTGTGATCTTTACTGGATAAGCAGCTATGCAAGACAGGTCAATGGAACACAGTTTATCATATGTGCAGAATTAATCAAATATGAAACATACCTCCTAATAGATATAAGTTGGATATTTGGATGGGTATTAATTCTTCTTGTTTTATGAACAGAAGTTAATATACATAAATGATTTTTAAGAAACTGCACTTCTATCTGGCAATGACTGATGTGGCCTTTTTTTAAAACAGTGTTTTATGCCTTTTGCTACAAATAGCTTCTAGCATTGGGAAATCAATCACAAGAATTTCATCCAAAGTAATTACTGAGGGGAATTAGACTAAAGTAATGCAAGTACTAATAACTGTATCGAGTTACTGGAGCTTAATGGAAGTTAACATGGAGGTTATCTACGACCCTTACGGTTATTAAACCATCATTCGATAATAATACCCAATAACCACCCTAACAAATTATTATGCAGGGACCACTTTTCCTTTTTGTTTTATTTTGATCGATATTAATATAGATGAACCCATAGGAGCACAGGGGTGCTGTTGTTAGTATTTTTGCAGCACACCTCTGGGACTGGGGTTCGAGTCTATGCCCTGGCTCCATGTGTTGATGTGGGCCTTCCACCTACAGAACAAAAACATGCTAACGTGACTTGCAGTTGCCTGATTGCCCATAGGTGTGAATGGTATGAGTGTCCAGTGATGAGCTGGCACCCCATCCTGGGTTATTCCCTGCCCTACACTCATAGCTTCAGGGGCAGGCTCAGGATCTCTGCATAGAACAAGTGGGTACAGAAAGTGGATGGATATGTACAGCCCACCAGCAGGGCCATTTTTTTTTTAATATTGCATACAGTACTCTAGCTGCTCGGTTAAGATACAGAGCTCTGCTTTTAAACTGCATGTCACAATCCAGATCATATAGAAAGCAACCATATCATAAACAAATCACTATGCAATAAACTATTCTACCTTGTTTTTCAGGCAAGGCAATTTGAGGCAATCAAACTTTGATTCTTCCAGCAGCAGTGGAAACAGCAGAAGGTCTAGTCCAAATGGAATAATAACATCAGCGCAGTAGGATAATCAACAGATTCTAGTACCTTCTAAACACCTACAATAAAGTACGCCATTAGCAAATAAACACCATCAGTCATCAAATGCATGATGAATGAATGTGCATGTAGTGAGGTACACTGCTCCGAGGTCATTTATGCTCTCAGCCCCCACACATACACGCACACACACGTGCAGGCACTGCCCCCCCCCCCCCCCAAAAAAAAAAAATCCAACCCCTACAAGGAAGAGGAGCTCTGCTGCCCTTGCTCATAGCTGCTGTTAAAAGACATGGAACTTCAATGCTTGAAGGGTGTGTAAACAGCAATGGAAAATCCTACAGTAGTTTCCATAAGCCAACATCTCAGCTTAAATAAACCTACTAAAAACCTTTCAAGCACTATAACACATTTGATGTGTTTTTCCATGTTAATATGGAAACATATATAAAATTTGCTTCCACCAGCATGTAAAGTAAACAGCATGTTTCATTCGCTTCCTTTCTATTGGGTACCAATTATTTTGGTACAGTATGTAAAGGACATGTTTTTGTACTTATGGAAACAGAGAGAAAGACAAAGGATGCTGAGAAGTGCGTGGGGATCCATTCTACAACAGACAGAGCTTGTCAGGGGATGCTGGAAGGACTGTATTTCCCAGACAATGACAGAACTGTGGGGCTGGGCCTGGAAAGGTTAACGGCCTTACTTTTACTGATCCCCAGAAGGTGTGATTTAGTATACACAATAAACAGCATGCATCTACTCTGAGGATCAAAATTCTGTTTCAACTCACTAGTTTACTGTACAATTCGTGCATTACTGTATAAATGCTCTCTTTGTCCGTATAACTCTTCCGAACAATGTAACTCTGAGATTCAAAAGTAAATGCTGTACAAGTACATTGAATTTATAAGTACACTGAATTTAATTTATGTGTAAACATAACATTAAATATTCAAATTTGAAAATCAAATTATCCTTTAAAAAACAATAAAGTCTAATTATTAATTTTAGTGCTTAGTGCTGCACAACCATTGAATTTGAGTATAATTGGGATGAATTTGTTTTGAATGTTTACCTTATATTTAATAGACATTTTTATATTTGTGTGTATATATATATATATATATATATATATATAGGAAATATATATAGGAAAATTCGATTCAGTCTCAATTCAGTACCTTTAAGGAGAAAATCTGAAAAAAATTTCCAAAACACCAATGAAAACATGGCACTTCTGTGCAGCCCTGCATCACCCCCAAGTATGCACTAAACATGTGCAATCAGTTTATCTGCCTGCTCACTGCTCTAGCCATACATCTGTCTGTAATGCCAAAACCTGGCACGCATGACTTCTGACTGTATCGTAAAGCATCTGTTGCCCAATACTGTTTACTCAACATAGCGTACAATAATAATTTACTCAACATAATCATCTGTCTGTGCTACTGGAAATCCTATGTAGTTCCTTTTGCGTGGCATTTTTCCAATATGTTACGCATCACAGAGATAACTTGTATACCAATGCACATCTCTGCCTTGCCTGCAGAATTGTCAAGTAATTACATAAGGTCTAATATCAAAGTAAACCTAATGATTATACATAAATACACCACTACATATTCATTTGTAATACACCTATCACTATATCCAAATTAATGGTTAAATCACAAAAGTGAAAACCAATATCGACGCATTTTAAACTCAAGAAATATTCTTTTGTGAATAACACTGGGCAAAATACACTTCATATAAAACTGCCCATAATTTACCGTTTTAATGGCCGCTGTTCAACACAAATTTTTAACTGCCTTCAAATGTCAAAGCAATTAACAATATCTGTGAAACACTCAAGAAATCTGTCTGTCAAATATATACGCATACTGACTGAGTGATCGGAGAGTCCTGCTATATTATGCATAAAATTACATTTCCCCAAATGTTGTCGCATGTATTATCATACTTAAGGTTAATTTCGATTGGTTAAGCTTTACTGAACAGTCGCTGTAAGTACATAATGAACCAGATCCATTTACTGTTGTGCTGGGGCATTATGTAACGCCTGCGAAGGTCCTGTTCACATCATTTTCCACCGGAGAATGACCTTGAGAGTCAAAAACGAGCGTAATTGTATTTATGCTATGTGTTACTAAAGAATATAAACGAAAAAACGAGTACATCAATGCAGCATTAATATCAGTTTATAGTATAAATGAACACCACGTGTTGCCCAGAAAAAAAAGGTTGGTGCGGAATGCATTTCCATGATTTCCTTATTAAATAATGGTATATATAATTCTCAAATCTTGCTGCATACTGATTGCCGTTTAATTTACATTCTTGTCATTAAAGCAGCAGCGGGGTCGCCAGCACTGTTGCACGCATGTCAGCGCGCCCGACGTGGAAAGAACACAGGCAACAGTGCGAACAGGATAATCGATTTGCACTCCGCTGTCCTACCAATTGTGATTGCTGTCTTACTGGTTCAGGAAACACTAGCTCTTCACTCAGAGGTGAAAACTGCCATTGAATCGTCCTTCGACTTGCATCTTATACGATCCACCCATTAACTGTTCGAAACAGAGCTTACTGCACAATCAAAAGTGTTGCCAAAATCATATCGAGGGCACCATTCCGTAAACAAGCTCCAAAGGAATTCCTACTCTTTCGGCAGTAATGCAAATGGTTCCTGACTGCAGGTTTTAGTTTTGAAAGGAAACCCCATGTCGTTATGATTATTACCCATGCAATATGTGTTAAATACCAGTGTATTTGCAATTATATTATTCGATCACAATTCACTATACAGCATGCAGCACAAAACGTCGTTTACTGCTAATTCACATGAAAATACATCACTCATTTCCTAGCCTGCAATTCATGGCATGTGGTCAGAAATATACAAGTTAATAAGTGGCTCTACATTTGTTAGTTTTCAGAAAGACAGCTCATTTGATCCGTTAATCGTCGTAGATGTGAATGCACATTACTTGTTCACTAATCAATTGAAAAACACCACAGTCACAACACCCCATTCACCTATTTCATGTTCGCCCACATCTGAATGAATTATCACGGCTTACCTTAAGAGAAAGCGGAGCAAATGGAGGACCGGTCTGTTTTGTGTGTACTTCTGAATGAAAAGGCTCTCTTGGTCTATTAGTGTTAGTGTGTTCTGAAAGTAAAAAAAAGGGGCAGTTGGGGGGAAAAAAGGTGGAGAATCTGCTCGGAAGGATGCGGCGGGTAGCGATCCGACGTCGGTTTGCGCGTATGTGACACAATGGAGCGCCCCGTCACACAGTATCACACGCCTGCTTCGCGCGCTCCTCGTATTTTCGCGGAGCAGCGCTGTCGCGCGACGCGGTGCCCTTTGCGTATGCGCGAGCTCAAATACGCCTCCTACTCTGCGCCCACCTCGACGCTTCAAAGCAGGAAAACAAAAAGTTACGGCAGCAGCCAGACGCGGATGGGGCGCCGGCGCGCAGTCGGGAAGGAGGGACACCCCAATGCACGCAGATTTCTAACAGTCCGAAAGTCCAGACTAAGTGGAGGTTCTAAACTATGCCATGCCTTGTTAAATCACAGAAACCGCGGAAGTGATGCATTTGACATTGCTGTGCATTGAGTGTCTGCATTTTGAAATGTTTTGTGATCCATAAAATACAAACACTACTGTAACAAATAGCAAATCTAAGCATTCTGAATTATTTAAATGGCACACATCAATGTCACTGAATGTGAGTGTATGATACGCCCTTGCGCGGCGCATCAGCCGCGCGCGGGTACCAGCACGCGACACCTCCCTCGGCGCGCGGCCCTCCGCGGGCAGCTACTTCGAAATAATAAACGACATTTAACTAGGTGCTGTGGCACTTAAATAAATAAAATTATAAGTGAGTTGTAGCTTAGCAGGGGGAACGATAATACTTTCTAAATGTACTTTACTTGAAACTTTACATGGTTAAGTAACGTTGTAAGTAATCGTCAAATATCCGTTGAATGTATTCTGTATATTTCCATTTTTAAACTTATAGGTAAGACATATTATATAGTTCTAGTTAGATAAAATATCATTTTTTAGTAAATTTCTGCGGTTATCAGCCGGAATAGCATGTACGCACAAAACGTGAACGTACAAGATGGCTAATGAAGTTGGGTGTGTGAGTAATGAAATTGGACCGACTCAATATCACGGCTCGGCGGTGAAAGTTTAGCAAGTATAAACAGATGAACAATAATTAGAACATCTAAAGCGCTTATACACACACATACTCATATATATACACACACATATGTATTTGTGTGTATAATGTTAGATTATAGTACAAGCTGTGACAGGGAAAAGAAAGCTAATCTCATTGTTAGCACTCTTCTTCTTCAGACTGACACAAAGCTTAACATGAGGTACTTTGTTGATTGAAGGCAGAATCAAAGGCCGAATGTTGTTAATGAGGCCTATTTAATTCTCAGCTTGACCTGCATACTGTCTTTCAAAGTCCTTGGCCATGTGTTAAGGGTTATGGACAATAATGCTACTATAATCACATACTTTTCATTGGTAATTTTATTAGGGTGAGGTAGGATATGTTAGAATCAACATTATAAATTCAAAGCATTATTTTTCTTTTATTTGCAGATGGATTCATATTGAACATTTGGTGTAGTTTCAAAAGTATGTGTTTAAAATTTATTTTCAATGAGAAACATAAAAAGGATTAACTGAAATCAAAGAATCAAGCGACACTATTTTTTATTTATCCATCTATGTTCTATAACAGTTTATCCAAAAGAGTGTCATAGTGGTTTTTAGACATGTATAATTCAATTTAATAATGTAAAAACATGCTTATATGGTATTACGAATATTTCTTCTTACTTGGATTAATTGCCAAATATTTTTCATATTCTATTTGATTCAAATTTTTATTTTATCAAAAACATTACGGCATTATTTTAAGGCTAATTAAGTATAAATACTTTTGTTATGATGTGGACTGGAAAGCTCAGGCAGTTATTTTGTCATTCATGATTTATTTTACAGATTATTTGCAATAGAATACAAAGGAGATGGAAGACAGAGATATTACAGAGAATAGTTATCTTGAACATGATTTTGGACCATCACTTCCTAAACGGTCAAAGATACTAGCACCTGAAAAATATCTTGAAAGTAAAAATACTATGCCAGATTTTCCATTGGCAAGTTTTCATGGGTCACCACTAGACAATACTTCAAAGGATCTTTTATTTCAAAATACCCTGCAAGATGAAACTTCTGAAGAACAGTATTTAATACAAAAAAGTATTAAATATCATGGATGCAGATTTGGGACTGTAGAGGCAGCAGACTTTAACAGAAATCTAAACGAAAGAAATGAGCTATCTGACATGAGGCTATACGTAGTAAATAACAATGCAAATGTGTGTCAGGAATTAGAAAGCAAAAATCAAACATTTCCAAGTGATATGGATGTGCCATATCTGTTTCCCTTTGGATGTGATGCAGAAGATACTTCGGAAGTAGTTAACAATAGGGATGGCAGAAAAAACGAGGCTCTCACAGTGGGAGATTTTCAAATAGGTTTACTAGAGCCTGATTACATTATGACTCTGGATGAAGTGGAGCCAATCAGAAGGATGAATAAGCTCTCCAAATCTGGATGTGACAATAAGACCTCAGACCGTGCTTTTGAAAATGTCATTTTAAATGCAGCCATACCCAGTCTGGACAAAAGCCTCTCAGGGCGTCAAAGAGCCAAAGATGATGGGAAGCATGATGTACATCAGTATAACAGGGCTGAAAAGTATCTAATGGTGAGCACATTGTTTAGTGACCACAGAAAATCTTTGCCATCTCTCATTGAGAATGATATGCCATGGAGTGTTTCAGAAATGGAGGAGCATGGGTTACAGTGCAAGGCAAATGGAGCTACACTGAAGAAAGATGTTGCAGAAATCTCTAAACTGGAAGCTAAAGCTAACCTTTGTAACATGCATCCTGAGGGAATAATAGCTGAGATATCTTACAATATCAACAATCCTAATGAAACTCTTGACGTTGGATTAACAAATAATTTAGAAAGCATTGTCAGCAGAGTGCCTTGGGATAATGCTTTTTGTACAGCTGAGGAATGTTTGTCTGAATGCAATGAACGTGCATCCAGAAAAGACCCTTGGAGTGAATCACAAATTCCTGATGATGCAATGAATGTAGCAAAAGTACGTGAGATCCCTATCTACAGTGAAACTGGGCTAATAGCATACAACAAGCCTGCTGCAGCAGGATCTACTGTGATGTTGGTGGAGCATCAGTTTAAAAAAACACTGGAAAAAAAATATCTGGATAAACATATTTTGTCAAACACAGTGAAACTTAAAATTAACAAAGTTTTAATCTCAGGTATTAGTAAGAAAGATAAACTGGATGATTTCCCCTTTGTGGAGGGATGTGCAGTAAAAAGCAGACAGCTTTCATTGCCATCACACAATGATATAACCATTGACAAACATAAGGAGGGAGAGTTACTTGCTGCTGCCACTGTACCAAATGATGCAGTAGTACCTAAATGGGATTCGTGTCAAGGGAATGAACAGTTAGAGAATGGCCTGAAGAACCATGCTCAGTCACCTGTGGCCTTCAGCTCTGACTTGGTTCCTGCAATTTTCGATTCCCACTTGACTCCTAAGACCTCAGTAGAATCCAGCCTCCATCTCAAGAAATCAACTGTCAGGGAATGTACCATAATGTTACAGCATCATTCTGAAGTAGCTCGGCCCTCACAAGAGGTTATTCAGAATCGAATTAAGCCATATATTGGTTTACATAAGACTAACATAGTTGTAGAAAATGAATGTGCAGAGGTTATTTTTCAGGATGAATCCACCCTTTGTAGCATCAATAATATTGGCTCCACTGTTTGTGTCTGTCATGAAAAATCCCTAAACAGTGACATAAGCTTGGGGATCCAGATAGTCAGAAAAGATAGAACAGAACAGCTGGAAGGGAAAATTTGCATTTCAAAATCTGACGACAATGTCACACCCACATTTCAAGTTAAGGAAAACTTTGACTTGGTACTGAAGGAGCTGCTTCCATTTCTTGAAAAACACACAGACACACAAAAACTATTAAGACAGAAGTCTGGTAAAGTGTTATTGATTAAAGAACCTGAGGAGCAAGATGCTGAGCAGCAAATTAACCGCATGGTGAGGAACCCTGTTGAGGAAAAGAAGGAGAGCACAGATGAAGAGTTGAATAGCTGTAATATGACAACTTTTAGAGGGCAGAAAGAAACTGTACCTGACAGACATGGCTGTGAATATGAGCAGGAGGTACCCTTGCAATGTGGCCAACTAACAACAGAGATGGAAGATTCAATGTACTCCACTGTCAAGCAGAAGGGTAAATATCAGTTGTGCTGTGTGAATATGCCCGATATCTAGATTTTTTCAGTGCAAACAATTAAGTGTCTATGAACGTTTACCTTGTTATATCACTCTTGAATGACATAAATGCAGCATTCAATAAGCTTAAGATGATTAATTGCATATTATTATTATATTGTGTATTGACAGTAGTGCTTTAACCAGCAAACATCATATCCTGTTTTGATAAATTTTACTATATCTGCTGAGATTATTATGAAATGAAGAAATTATTCAAACTGCTTTCAACCATTAATCAAGATCTATGATTGATGATGGTCAGTATTATATTTACTGTATCAGGATACAAGGATATTTTGGATGAACGTAAAACATGGACATCTGCCTTCATATCTCTTGCCTCCTTTAATGGACAGAGTCAAAGTAGGTGACGTTCCTAAAATCTCATCTTTTATATGAATTATTAAAATATTTTAATGTTTCATGAGCAGTATTTGCATTAGCTACTAAGTAGGTAGTTTAATCATAGATTAAAAATTGGCAAGGGAACCCTTCTATTTTAACAGACATTTTTCAGTGCTTAAGATGTTTGCCTACATTGGTCGAGGGACGTCCTTGGATGCAGCTTTAGTGTGTGCTGACAGTGGCAGTGGTATATAAGTAGATCACTTTGGTGTCAGACCATGTTCAGATATTCACTCCAAATTAAAGGAGTGACCATACTGTATGCTGTATGGGTTAAAAAGATTTATTACATCAGTAAGTCTGTATAAATCATAAAAGAACCACTTGTCCTTTTTATTGATGAGTATAGAGTATATTTATAGTTTTTTCATTATCTCTGACTGAAGAAATGCTTTTTTTTATATTGGTGTGTGTGTAGGGGGGGGGGGTGTTAAATTACACTTTAATATTATGGATGTGCCCCTTATTCTCCTCCTACTTTCTGTTTCCCATACCATGATTTCATAGAATTATATACTCAAATATAGAAAATAACTTAAAATTTATTTGAAACAGAAATGTGAAAAGAGCATGCTCTTGTATATATAATGAAAAACTGGCAAATGTAAAGATCCATAGTGAATTTGTAAAATTGATGTTAATATTGTCTCCAGCATTACCTGAAAAGCCTAGGAGGCTGGAGCCTTTGAAGACATGCAGTCGGCCAATAAGAGTTGGCCTTTCCAAAAAGGCCAGACCCAAGCAGCTTCACAGCTACCTAAAGTGAGGTACAGTTACCTATACGTGTGTTTAATGTTACTGGAATATTTTAGTCTTTGTTAGGGTAACATAGTAGTTTTCTAATGGTTTTCAGATAAGTCACCAATTCTGAGTTTAATAGCTGATGTGTAAATTTCGAACTGCTATTTTAAAATTCAAATTAGTTACTGGTTTGTAAAATGCTTGTTCAATGACAGTTGTTTTTTTATGTATTTGCTTTTCTTTAGTAATATTTGGAATTGGATTATCTGAAAAGCTGTACATTTAGAACACTTAATTAACTTTAAGCAACTGAAAAATATATATCAAGTCCGTTTTTGTACGGATTTAACATTCTGGAGAAAATTAATATTTACGCTATTTTGAAATACGAAATTTTTAAAAAATATTTGAATTTCAGTGACATACTTTATATGAGGTAGTTCATATTTGGTTAATATGATTCATTAATAACATCACTAAAGGCTCATTAAATAACTGCAGTGATTTAAAACAAATTTTCATTAAAAAATGCATATCATTTAGTTTTTTTTTAATAACATGGATTCCCGAGGCTGTACAGCAAGCCATTAATTCACACTCAAGGTATTGATTCTAGTTTAGCCTGACATGTCAATGTTTTTAGCAAACAACCTTTATGTCTCTTATAATCATCAAAGGGAGAGGCACTGGCATTGTTATCAAAATAATTTCCAATAAAACACCTCAGAATATTCCCATTGTCATAGTTTGGACAATAGCTGAGTTGATTTTTCCGGCACATGATGGTCTCATTCTTTATAGAAAAGCCTTTCAGGTAGTGTATATTTTCTTATTATTTCAGGTTGCACGACATTGTACCCTCAAGTTAGGAGAAACGAATAGATACTGATGCAAATTTTTGAGAATCTAATAGTTACGTTTCTGTAAACAGTGCATTGGTTGTATTAGACATAAGAAGCCAGCACACAAATATATGATTGCATTTAACTTAGTGTCCAATGATTGGTTATGGAGATTCTCAAAACCTTGGTGGGAACCAAAATATAAACATCAACCTTTGATTCTTACTTTTGCCTTTGACTATGTTTAAATACACCTAGTATGCCTTATTTGTCCAGTGAGAATGGATGCCTCTGTTCTCACATGAGAGGGTACTACAGTATTTAAATAAAGGCAGAAGATGTGGTGCCTTGGGGCAGCACTGACATTGATCCTGCTAAAAGCCATGCAGTACATAGTATGTGTCCCCAAGACCTCTTAGGGTGTCGCCCACAGCTGGTTTGGTGGTTATTCTAACTCTGTTAATCTGTTAACCAAAAATGTCGTTATTGACAGATGACAATCATCACATTTTATTATACCAATGAGCAACATTCTACTATGTCCCTAAGTGTAAATTTTGGAAAACTGTGGAAACATTGTTCGTATAATTCATGGGTGTCAAACTCCAGTCCTGGAGGGCCGGAGCCCTGCACATTTTTGGGTTTGCCCTCATTTAACACACCTAATTCAACTCCTCGCAGCACCTTGTGCTAATTACCACACAGCTCTACAGCTCAGTCATAAAATACACAGGGCACCGGCCCTCCAGGACTGGAGTTTGACACCCATGGTAACTTTTTTGGTTTCCATACAATTATATGCCTTTGTTCCACTTGCTAATAGGGGGCTGGCTATCAGTGTTGGGGAAGTTACTCACAAAAGTAATCCATTGCAGACTGGTTCAGGTCCATGAAGTACAAATCCAGACCAAGGTTTTGTTTCAACCAGTCAGTTGATCATAAACAGTAACAGTCACAGAGTACTCTGCTGTCCAGTTGAAACAAAACCTTAGTCTGGATCTATACTTTCTTGACCTGAAGTTGTCTGTAATGGATTACTTTTGGAAGTAACCTCCCCAACATTGCTGGCTATGTTGCAATTTCATTTCATTTCCTGAAAACCCAGTTTACTTAATATTCCATACACAGAGGCTACATTGATTTCTGAAGCTATATAAAAGTAAATATTAAAAAACAAAAAATCCTTAGACAATGATTACATTTCCAGGCGGAGTCCATCTGAATTTCCCTTTACTGTCTAAACACCGTACATTTTCGTTTTGTTACAACCTAGACTTTACATGTAATGTTTATACACATATGGAATTGTTCACATTTGCATTCTTTATAACTTGAAAGGGTTCGGGTAGTTAATGTAAATTAATTGTAAGCAATAACTGCATACCTATAATATCTCAAAGCAGAATATCCTGGAGCAAAATTATATTAAGGAAAACAATACCCTGAATGTAGGTGGGAGCGCTACCTTCTGTCGTTCCCATTTGTCCCATCTATATTCATCTATCTCAGCTTTTAAGAGCCTTTCATGCTTAAATATCTCTTCTGTCTGAAAAATCTTATGCAGCATCTCCTCGTGCAATTTAATTAATCAGTATTTGCCATATCACACATTTATATAAATGTACTTTGCTTCCTTCTCAAGCTATTTTCACGTCAGTAAAATTTAAAGGATGTAATTAATGCTAATGAACGTTTTGCATTGATTCTGATCTTTTTTTTCTCATTAAAGGAGTGTGTAGTATCACAACTAAGATTCCTTAATACATTGACCCAATGTTTGGTGTATTTTTACTATCTATACTACTTCAAATGTACTATTAGGGAAAAATGCTTCAGATATATTCACATTATATATATATATATAAGAAGTTAAATATGTGTTTCTTATATATGTGTAACACCTTAAATATTCCCACTGTATCCCACTGTATATCCCACCTATTAAAATTATTCTTTTGTATCTTATACACTTTAAGAAAAAATGTATCGCAATGTAGTTCTAGCTGTGTCCACCGTGAATGCTTCTCTTCTGAAAGTATGTTACATTTCAGCATGAACTTATTACTGCAGCAATGAAGCTATTTATGCAGTGTTGATCCACAGAATAAATGGCCTTTGGGAGTCACATTATATTATCATGATGGCTTATTAAAAATAATTCCACAAGAGGCACCAATGATGTGGAAGGTCCAGCTGTTTCTTTAACTGGTCTCAGGTTGGAGAGACCTTTCATTTTACATCACATAATGTAGGCAGCTGAAAAGCAGGAAACGCAGATACCCGGTAATGTGGTGACCAAAAAAAGCAGCCGTTTTCTTTAACTATGCTCTGGGATTTATCAAAATCCTACCTGATTTGGAACACATCACGTTTTTGTGCCAGTGTGTTTGTAACTGAAATTCAGTGCTTCTAGAACATGAAAAGAAAATAATTTTGTAAATGGAGTGAGAGGACTTCAGAGACTTTCTGGGAACCAGAAGGCTTGTCTGGCTTTTGAAGCTTTAAAAAGGATGTCCATTGACACTGGCTTTGTATAATTAATTTACATCTCTGGATGATGATGAGGTTTCATAATTGTGATATGTAATTTGGGTCTTGTGTTTTAGTACAGAAACTGTGTAAGCAGAGCAGATGGGAAGGGAACTTCATTCCTTACACTTGCTGATCAGCCTTAAACTGCTTGCTTTTAAAGTGTAAACAAATGCTGAATCTATTAAAGGAAAAATATTGAATTTATATTTAATACCATTTTTCACTATGTTTCACTTAATAATTGTGAATAATCAATTTTTTGTCTTAATTTTTTTCAATATTCATTAGTTTTCTGGACTAAAAAGTTATTTGAATTCAATCCTGCAAAGGTGTTGTGTATGGTAATAACACTTACAGATCAACAACACTCTTCATCACTCCCACAGATCTGCAGAACTCAAGGGATGTAAATACATTTTGTGTGATAGTTTTGATCAGTGCACTATGTGCTATTTCACAATGCTCCGTAGTCCTTTGAAGATAAACAAAAAACAAATCATGACATAGGTCTATATTCATTTCAATATGCAAATAGAAATATAAATATGCAAAGCTCAAATGCTAAATGTATATTTTTATCTATATATGTATGCATCATTATTAATATTCCCCAGGTTCCCTAAGCTGGAAGATGGATGAATGGATAGATGGATGGGTGTGTGGGTGGAATATTAATAATAAATAGCTTTATATTAATAGTATATTTCCCAGAAGAAATTTGCTTAAAACAAGTTGTATATGGTATAATGAAATATTATATAATATTAATAAATTAATCCATGTTCTGATTTGTGTAGATAAAATTGTGGTTGTGTAGTTTGATGTCAGTGTAGTTTGATGTAATATTCATTTTATAGTGAAATTTTATTACAGATAATTAGCTGACATAAAACAGGATGACTGAAGGTTCAAAGAGCTGGCACTGCAGCTGTGTTCCCTTTAAATAGATACTTACATGCTTTTCTACTGAGCTAGGGGGAGTTGATAGACTTTGTCAGTGAATCATACATTCATTGTTACTCACTGCTCAGTTCTGTCACTTAATGTCCAGCTGACATAATTTGTAGCTTTCTTGTGATGATTGGAAGCCTCAGTTCATTAAAACATCTTTTAACTCATTTGCATATTAGCAATAATTAACAATCTTAGCACAGGATTACAACCAGCAGGATTTGCATAACAATGTCTGTGCCTGACTTCATGTTTGGTGAAAAGGTGCCTGTTTTAGGGGGTGTAGATTGTTGCTCATGTAGGTACTTGAAAGCATGTAACTGACCTTCGATCCAAGTGTCATGACTGCATCATGCTAAACTGAAAAGATTTTAGATTTGATAGACCCCAGCAACACCATGCACCATAGATTTGATAGACCGCAGCATTTGTATCATGCTGTTAATTTTTTTGGCTGCAAATGCATCTATATGGGCTCTATAGAGTACAATTGTTGCTGCACGTATAATTAAACTAACTACATCAGTGAATCAAAAGCCTCTGTGAAAGGAGGAATGTTTGTCATTTTGGAATTGGTTCAGGAATGGGTTTTAAAGCAAATGGATTGCTAATTAATAATCTGAATAAAAGGAGAGATAAGCACATGTGAGGAGATTCCGGTATAGTTCTTTTAGACAACATACAAAATGGCTGAATATATTAGCTGTGGTTTGTATAAGCGAGTGACAAGTCACTTCTTGAAAGCTTTTGGCAAGTTATTAAATCTTTGCTAGTAAAACTGTCACTTTCAAAATATTATCCTGCCATCAACTGTGCTGCTCTGTTACATTTCATAATAATAAAATGCACTCCTGCTATGAGGTACTTATTGTTCAATTTGTCCTCAGTTTCTTTCCTTCCTGTTCTTCTTGAGTTACTGAGTTGTGCTAAATTGTAAGAGTTATTCAAAAGAGCCACAGTTGTTGTTAATTAAAATCCCACACACCCATATGAATGTCATTAAAATGATGAGTTGGTTTATAATTTTATATTGTGAGCACATAACATAAATTGTTGTTTGAATTTTCACTTATTATGGTCATAAAGTCAGGAAACACACCCAAAGGATTGCAGTAAGTATAAGCAACTTAATTTAGTTCATCAGTGCAATTACACAGTGTGTAACAGACAAGAAAGCTCACTGTCAAGCGTAAGGGCACTTTGTGTATGTTGCTTATTTTCAAGCAAATATTTATAACTAGCGTCACAGAGAAAATTAAATGAGAGATCAGTTGCTTAAACAACAATTTACTTTCCAAAGGTTGTTTATTTACTTCTCAGATTTTCACATTTTGATTCTCTCAAAAGAAAAACCAGCAAGGTTTAGCCTTGCTGTGTGCAGGCACCAGTGAGATGATAAATATTAGCTGCTATTCATTATGCTTAAATAATTATGCTTTTTTTTCTCATTCTCAAATTGCCCTTTTTCATCTCCCTGCAGGAGATGAAAGTATTTTCACAACACAGGAGCCAAGGCTTAAGAAGCAGACAGCATGCTGATATTTAATAAGACGTGAGCCTGAGACTGAACAGCTTTTAATGTCCACCGACAGGGCTGACGTGCCATTGTCTACCACTTCGATAGCCACTCATTTCCCATTTTGCTGCCCTTGTCTCCATGCCTGTTAAAAATTGTTGTATTACCGGTCTCCCCTGCATTATAATTTATCCAATTGACAGCTGAGGGATTTGAATGGAACAAAAACTAGAGTAACCCGGGTGTCTGTGATGTTACATATCTTTCTTGTGTTAACAAAACATCTTCAACTCATGCATGGTTTTCAGAGAGCTCAAACCTTTTCTAGAGGGTCAACGCAGAGTTCGAAGGCATCTTTTTCATTTCTCAGACCTTTGTTCCCCTTTCACATAAAGATTCATGGAGAATGCTAATCGGACAGCAAAGACAGAGGGTAGCATATCAGATGAAGAACTTAAATTGAGAAGAAAAGGTTCTAGTGCAAAGTGCCAGTAGAGGGCCCTGCTGTTGTACCCTTGAGATAGGTACTTAACCTGAGCTGCATTGCAATTATATAAAACATAAAACTGCAAGCTTTGGATTAAAAAGAAAAGTGTTATGCACAAAAATAAAAAAACGAGCAGGAGTTTTTCAGGACAACACAACCAAGAAGACAATAATAGATGCAGAATTTTTGCAGGTGTGTACATGCATAGATCTAAGGTCAGAGTTAAGTTAAAGGTTACTGTGGTACCCACTGACAATGCAGATTAATTTTCTAATTAGTTGCTGTTTCACTGTATAAGGAACTATATCTTCTCCATCACCAGTTGTATGTTTGTTTACAGTTATAACTACTTTATCCATGACTTCCATTTCATAACGATGTCACTGATGAAATACAAAGAAATAAATGTAGATTTAGCATAATGCAAAGCTGTCAAATGTTTAAGGCTTATTAATGTGGTGACCCGCCTTTATCTGATGAATAAAACACACCAGCTAATGATGGATAATTTTAGTGAGAACAGAAACTAAAATGAATTAACCGCTTGAAATGCTACAAAGAAGAAGGATAAAGGTATCAGGGATGCATAAGCTCAATAAATTTTTATTTCACATTAGTGAACTTTATTCACATTTCAGGCAAAGGACCCTTGCTGGAAAATACCAGTCACTAGATAAAAGCAGCATTGATTCTGGTACGTACGCTACAGTCTCCCAGCCGCTACACCTGAATGTAAGGTCATTAATCTCCAGCACTAAGTTACTGGCAATTAGCAAGGTTCCATGTACCACTGTAGCCAGGGAACAACCAGTTTTTTTTTTTTTTTTTTTTTTTTATTTATCATTATTTTTAGTGAAAGCTTTCAACCTCTTTTGAGAAACTGCTAAATTAATAGGATGGAATAAAACTCATTGATAAGTAATAACAGTTCCCATTGTATTATTTAGTATTCACTGATTTTATCTGCGTATATCAGCATTGTTATTTCACTTTTAACGATAAAAGGTCTGGCCCTAAATTGATTTGATCTTATTCTATACCAGCCCTTTTTGCATGCAAACAAACCCATAGCAACAATGGCTAATTTTTTTCTATCTCTCTTCACATGATAATGCTCATCTCATGCTTCCCTCATTTGCTTTGCGACACAAGCTGGTGTTTCGCTGTGAGCTTCCTTGCTGCTAATTTAAGCAAAACATTTCCTTCTGCATGTCGCTTCAAAGTAGCCGCAGGCAATAAATCACAGGAAGTAAGGCTACTGTCATCCAATTTGTATGACACAAACTCTGCTATCCAGCTCGATGATGGGGCCTGATTAAGTTTTTCATCTCATTTTAATTAGTCTTAAAGTCTTTGGAAAATACAACACTTCAAAAACGCAATTTTAATTTAGTTGGAGGATGTTTGTGCTTTGCAATAAAAGCACCGTGTTATGAATTGGTTTTACACATCTCTCTGGATTGCTGGAAAAGATAATTGGGCAAGAATGAAAATGTGTGCGCTGGACCTCTTTTAGGTTACCACCAGAGATATAATTTGACACCAAATATGTTGCCTGAATAAGAGGTGTCAGTGGCAATCAGAGTCATTATATCCCAGAAATGCTACCAAAGAAATGATGGGGAAAACGAAATGGAACTGAATACTCACCCTGTGTATGTGTGTGTGCCTCGTCATGGATTTCCATCCCATCTAGGGTGTACCCTGGCTCATGTAGATCGATGGCTGGATCAATAGGGCAACAATCAATTAAAGACAGAAATCTATACATCAGAGTAGCCTTTGTAAAGTGTTAGGATTGCTGATTGCTCTACATGTAATATATAGTCACCATTTTCCTTTTAAAATGACCCTGTTTCTTATGTAAGTACTATCTGTAGCTTGATTTGTATATTTGTTGCTTATGCCCACAAAAGAAAGCCTTTTCTGTCCAATAACCTAGAAACTTTTCCCCCATAAACCTTTCCAGACTGGATAGAAAACCAGCATAAACCTGCAAGCCTTGAAATTGTTACCCCTAACAGAATTTAAAATGCCTGACTATATTAAAACATATTGAGGCTTATATTATTGGGTTTAGTTACACAGTCTTTTGTTTAGTCATACCATCAGTCAGTGTAGATGCATGTAAACATTGCAATCCAGGGAAGGGAGATAAAACATAATGTTTAAGAAATTTTAAAAAAGGAATGTTAAATGTTAAAGTTCCATATGTTATATTTTCTGCCAGTGGCTGTGTGGTTGTTGTCTGCTTAAAATGTACGAACTGACACTGGCCGTGGACAGAAAATGACATAGCTGACAGCTAATGATCGTTATTCGACACGGTCGTTGCTGTAGGCGTTGGGAGGGCCTGACACCTGTCGCCTTCCTTTGCTTTGATTACTATTCTGCCCGAGCTCTCCATTCAAGCATGAGAGCACCCAAGCCTCTCCGGCATGTTGCATGCTTCTTTTTTATTGATGAGCTGCGAAGGAGGTCTTGCAAGGTACAGTACATGGGAGACGATACAGGGACACAAGATGTAGCGGAGAGGAGACCAGGGTGTGACGCATCTGTTATTTGATGTCTGTATTGACTTCTTTTTTTAACCATCTTCTTGTCAAAACCGACAATGAATAATGCATTTCATTAAACGGGTCCACTTTATCGACATTTTTTGGCTGTGCCCTAATGACACAGCATCTCAGCGCAGAATGACTTTTGATGTAGTCTGTGGAGATCTCATCTTGATTGACACATTATATTGGGGGCTTTCTTATTTAGCTCTCAGGAGTATGCCATCAAATGGCAGAAATCCTATTACTGAATATATACCATGTATGTAATGGCTTTTTTGCACAGTGACAGGTAAGAGGAATAATAAATAGTTTTTCTTACTGGATAAACATTGCATAGAAGCAGCACTTTCTTTGAAAGGGGTATTGCCTTGGAAGTCCTTCCTGTATTTCAGCCACTAAGACGTATGCAAATCCTGAAACCTCTGACACATGGAACTTTGGATTTTCAATCCTAGCCTGAAACGTATGCCCGCATACTGCCGTGTGCTGTTTGCCTCCACATTTTCTCCTAATTGTCATGTGAAACAAGTTCCAATGAAATCAAACAATCACAGCAGATGGATCAGCACAAGCAATTCTGTCTCTGGTGTCGAAAGTGTTTGTAACAAAGAACTTGTTTGTAATACTCATTAATTTACTCCCAATCTTAACTATGAGTATAATTTTTTTGCTATTGTTTTTGAGGATGTTAATAATCAATTATGCTTTAGTTTTCTGATTTGCCACAGCATTTAACTTCTTTGATTGTGTGAAATTATCATAATAATTAAGCAAAATGAATTTGCTTACGCAATTCATAATAACACCACAGGACCAATTCCATTCTACAAATTTTGCATTGATCACAACAATGTGCCCCACATTGAGTGAATCACAGTGTGTCTATGTGTTGTCATGGTCATTATGTGTCCATTTAAACAATTATTTACACATAACTCTCATAATGATAATAATATTTAAGTTTTGGACACAAATTAAGATTGGTTGCACTTTGTGCTTTACAGCATTTTGGGTAAAATGTACTGTACTCATTATAAGAGACATACTGGACTTCTTTATGTCAGCAAAATAAAACTGTATGTGCACGTTCCTCCACAACATGCAAACCACTCTTCAAGGTCCCTGGCTGCAAATGAAAATTTAAAACCAAAATATAATAATTTTTCTATGTGTATTCTCACAATTATTGTGCAGCCAATTCTGTTACTTTCATAGTAAGTAATAAAGAAAAGAATATAATATTTCAATGTGAAAAGCAACATTTTAGAGACCTGTGCACTCCATAAACCGAGATAAATTAATGGCTTACCAGGTGCTTAATTATACATGTTTACTTCTCAGCTGGTAGAAGTGTATAGTAGCCAGGAGATTTTTTAATAAGTGTATAATTCCCACAAAGGAATGATTCATTACATGGTGCAGAATCTCAACAGCCTTCCCTTGCCTTCCACCTCATTGTAGCCAGCCAAAACCCTGTGATACTATTTATTACAGATTTGATATGAGGAACAAAGATAAATTCATATTCTCAATGAACAAAAACACCAAACTGCAAGGCCTGTGTGAATGGCCTTTATTGCATGAAGAATAGAGTGTTCATGGCATGCGTCTAATGGGCTTTCAATAGGCAGGTGGTAAGATACCTTCATTTTCCCCGTTTAAGTATTCAGTACGAACACTCCTGCATGATCTTGCATGCATTCACAGTGCGGTGTGTAGTATGAAATTCAGTATGCAGCAGAAGAGGTGAACTGAGGGATATGAAGTGTGTAATGAATGCTGTGTGATGCACACGCATGATGTTTTTTTATGTATGATTTCTGATGTATTATTTTTGATAAATGGCGCATACTGTCTCAGCACTCAGCGCTGTTGCTTTACGCCTCACAAAGCTAGCAGTACGATTCTCACCCGAGGCTCTGTGTGGAGCCTGCCTGTTCTCTCCCCATGATTGTGCAGGTTGTCTTCTGCAGTCCAAAAACATGCAGTCAGTGATCTGGTGTTTCTAAATGGCCCATATTGTGCATGACGTGCTTCCTGGGATAGGTTCCACGCTACCTACAACACACTGGACTAGCAGCATGGAAAATGGAAGAATGTATAGTGTGTGATATCTGATTAAGCACTATATACAGCAGACGTATTGTGTATATATATATACCCTGGAATCCAACCCCCTTGTTTGGCACTGCCCTGTGATTTTTTTATTTTAATACTATTGTGAATTAATTCATATCTGACTGAATATCACATTTAAATTTAATAAATCTGAAGAGAAGCTCTATCAATAAGTGACCTGACATTATGTTTTCCCAAGCAACAATATCCCAGCTGTACCCACAATACTGACAATAATCACAGCTGTGGAGAATCACAGGGAAAAAAAATGACTAGATTTGTTGGCTCATTTTGTTGTTTCATTAAGTGTGCAGCCTTAATTTGGTAAACATTATAGTTGCCTTTACAGAATTATTATTGCATAATCAAAGTATGATACAGCAGAAAGACAACTACTTTATTCATGACATTTTTTTTTCCTTCCCATAAATTGGAATACAAAAAAAAAAAAAAAGAAAAAACTCAGAACATGTTACATAAATACCCTCTGTAGGGGAACGTGCTGTGGTAGGCGGTATGTTTATTTTATCTGTTTTCTTTCTCTCTCTTTTTTTTGATAACTGTTGACTGCTCCCAGTGTCCTCTCTGTAGGAGAGACTGAGAGGAGAAGTACTGCATTGCAGCAGACCGAGTCACGAGAGGCAAGTCGGCTTTTCCCGGTTGCAACTCAAAATGAAATGGTCTCATGCGCCGTCTGCCATGTCTATGGAAAGAAAATAAAATGTTTCACTTAACATATATTTAATAGTAAATAAAAAGGAAGTTCAGATACGTAGTGATATAGAATCTGTCGATATCTGAAATATGAGATCCTTGGTTACACTGTCTCTTTTGAATAACAGTTTTCAAGGTCCAGTTGTGGTTCTCCGCCTGGCAGGAGAGACTGGAACCCAGCTGCTCAATAACAACACAACACTCCTGGTTCCTGAGTAAGCTGACAGTCAACAATCACCTTTTCCATTCTCCTTAGTTGGAAATCTCCTTAGGGGGGGGGTTCAGGGACAATACCAGATTTGATAGATGATCATTAAATAAAAAAAAATCAATACTAAGGAGGCCTTTTTCATTATCTAGTGCTGCCTGAGTGGAGACCGATCACCATGGCAACGGGCCATGCACAATACCTTACTCCCTCGTTTCTCAGAGAGCCAATTCCCACTGCCTGGCGCTCTGCTGACGGGCGGCTCCTCATTCTCTGACACAGTCGCGGGGACAGTCAGGGATTCATCTTTCTCATGAATATTCATGAGGCGACGCCCGTCCGCGGCACCGGATCAGTTTCATGACCGTGGCATCGCTCCCATGCATCTGGTATAATTATCCAACGCTTAGCATCACCGGGCAAATGGCAGCTTTGAAGGTGTCTGTGTTTAGTCAAAGCATTGCCAGCTATTTTTACTTCCTTAGTCAATCTTTTCTTAGATTGGATGGTTGATGCTATTGCTTTTTTGAGGGAATGCATAATGATGTAGTGCTTGGTAAACTTATTAAAACACGAGATATGTGCCCAATGTGACAAGAGTACAGTGTTCAAATTACAAACCACAGCTGACATGAGTAAAGTCTTAAAAGGTCAAAGGAGTTTTTCTTTTTCTTATATCCCTAAGCAAGTTACCTAATAAAGTAAAATGCTTCAGAAAATACCCATTGGTGAATGGTGTGCATAAATGGGCCTCAATGGAAAGATTAGCAAAAAGTGACAATATACTTGCCTGCATTTCCAGCGATATATTAATTTGATTGGTTGCTTCAAAAGAATCCATAGACACAGTTTGGCTAAATAATTAATAAATAATTCATACTAAATTATAAATTATTAAATAAAATTTGTTTTATATGCTTGCAACTATTGTTATTTATATTCAAAAAACATCATGAACTAGACCACAAATTAAACTCTAAAACCAAACTGGCAAATCACTACAGATATTTGGGTGCATGAAAAAATGTCTCTGAGGACGAACATAATGAGTAATGCGCCTTGGATACAGCATAATTGCAGTAGATCAAAGAGTTAATTAGGCACAGTTCTGCAGAGGTCTTCTACATTGAAAAAACGTATTCGTGATTTGCAACATAGCTCTTTTCAAAGCATTCATGCCTGAAAGACAGCTTCTAGATTTTTGTTTTTAATTGAATTGCAGCAAAATAGAATTACCCAGAGTATCTAATGAATAAATTTATTATTTATTATTTATGTGTACATTTACTATTATGTGTAATTCTCCCTCAAACATAACTTTTCAGGGTGATATAATCCTTTCATGAGTGGGTGAAACCAGATTTTTTTTCCCATTCTCAGTTTTCACATTCATGATGATGTATCTCAATGACAATTATGTCCATGAAAAACTTTCTTGCCATGAGTCACTTAGACTTCACCTGGTTATGACTACAATAACATCCACCATTACTTTGACGTCAGTGGCGGCTGCTAGTCTTTCAAACAGGGGAAGCTCATTTTAGACCTACATCATAAAATTACATGAATATTATATTATATGAATGAACGAACAAACTAACTTTACAAAGCTGAAACAAAGAGCAACCTCGAGAATGCTATAATTATGTTTTTTTTTTATTACCAGCAAATAACACACTATATGCAGCTGATTGTCTCACGACTTGCAAATCCACATGGGATTGAGCTCGAAATCGCTCCACTTCCGGTGTATATTTAAAATTGCTGTCTACCAAAAAGGGGTTCCGCCCTTTAGACAGTTCCTCCAATCATCATGCATTAGCCCAGCGTCCTGGCCGGCCCACTGCTCCATTCACTCCCAGAGAAGCTGAGCCAATATGCGTCTAGCATCTCTGCAGTGAAAAAAGCTATTCTGTGCCGTGATATAGAGGTCCATTGAAGCTGCGCTTCAATAGGGTTTAATGCACTGTGCTGCCACGGAAATGTATGAGAAGAAAATCGCGTCAGACAATCTATGATAAATAGTTGATTCTGAATGAGCTCGTCATTAAGTTGAACGTGTTTTAGCGCACTTTGACTAAAGGGAATATCAATACGCATATCTGAACATTTATTTTCTGACATATTTGAGGATGCAGAGCTTCCCTTGTAGTCTTAGATTAATCGCCACTGTTCTACGTGTAATAAGTGTAAAAGTACCTCTACATTAGCTGATATAACTCATAACTTTAAACCTAGACCAGAGCAGCATTTACTTTAGTCAGACCTGGTTCAGCAGCAGTCGAAATCTGCGAGATGCATGGATGCAAGAGACCCAGAAGGTCCAGTCAGTCCCCTCTTCATATTTCCAGCCAATTTTCTCCACTTGGCAACACTTTTTGAAAAAGTCTTAAGGGGACTACATTTTGGCCCATTTTCTCTGATTACACCAAACCAACTTGGTGCACTAGTCACAGCTTCTAAATCATCTGCTTACTAAGTGGACGCCACTTTGTTGGAAAACAAACGTTAGATTAATGTTCTTCTAATTCTTCTGCAGTCCAAAAACATGCATTCAGTCTCTTAAATCTTTTAAATCCATTAAGAACCTTATACCATACCTTCCATTTTTGTTGAAAGAGATGTTTTGCACAGCTGCCACCACAGCCTCCATAGCATGGAAACTGAGCTTGGCAGAGTAATGAAGGACTTGCTTCTCTTCTCTGATTGTAGCCCCAGTTCTTGTGCCCATGACCTTAAGTACCACTTGTCTTTCCCTGCATTAACATATTCTCTTCAACAAATCAGAAAACATCCTTGGCCCTTGGTCTTCCCCATCAGAACATTATTTAGTTTATGCAGTTTGCTGTAGGACCCACTAGTCTACTCCCATTATATGTTACCTCTGGGAGACATTATTCTCAAACATAGCGCTAATTTTCATTACTGTATTGACAGGGCATAATTCCATCTTTTTGTGCACCACAGAGAAATAACTCACTGAAGATACCCTTAAAACAGAATTTGTCCATTCACTTGATAAAGGTAGCTGAATTTTATATTATAAATATTCTCTAGTCCATAGTACAGACCTCAGCCTTATACTTCGGGGATCCATTTCACCACATCCATACTCCCCAAGCTAATTTGTTCCCATGTTAATGTGCTATGAAATACAGAGTTTTTTTTATTAAATAATCTACGTGCCTATGTCTGGGATTGAAATGCATCCAACTTTTAAATAAAGGCTACAATTTACTCTCTTTTGTAGCTAAAGGTGCTGAGTGGAAAATTAGGTCACTCAAACACCAGTTACTGTGTTCCGTCATCTAGATGTTGAGAAAGTTTCAGGTACTTAAAAGCCCTCTATGAATGCGGTCAGTGTTTCCATCATTTGGTTGATTACTATAACACAGAACTCTGAGAAACTTGCCTGTAAAAATGTGCTACACTAAATAAAATGTGATCAATTCAATAGTAGAGGTGGGGGGTATGATTATTTCAGATAAAAAGAGTCAGATGATTGGTGTGTTGTGTGTTGTGTTAATTCACTCTACCTATTCCTTATTTTATTGTGTGCCCTACACAATAAAATGAGATTTTTTTCTCTCATCAAAACAGCTTGTTTTGATTCTCAGGTTTCAGCTGTAATTCATGTACTTTTCCTGCCCGGTATCCTCGAAAATGGCAACTTCACTCCCAATAAACCATCTGTTCCATGTCCCATTGCTGCGATTTGTGGCTTTCCTTGCTATAGTGAGCCATTCTCACCTTGTATTGACAATAGCTGAGTCATTGTAGTGGCTATGCCTATTGAACTCTGAGCTCACACGTAATGAGAGATGGGAAGGTTGAGAACACTAAGGACTAGATTTTATCTGTAACTCATCTTTGTGCTGAACTACCGAGTCTGGGCCAACAGTTGGGTCCAATGTCTCCAAAGATGTTCCATTTTGGTGCTCTTTCTTTTCAACAATGTCACTTTGGGATTATCCAGTAGTTCAATTTGTGTTTCCCAGTTTGGCTAAAGATCATGCTGGAGGTATTCAAGAAGATCGTATTTCCAGGGATCTGACTAATGATCCTTTTAAGAACCTGAGGGAAAAAAGAAGGAGCGAATCAATAGCCTTGAACTGCATTTGGATCAATTTCTCACTTTCTTAGGACATGGATCAGAGGAGAACCTGCAGCAGAAACTCAGATAACAGGCCAGAATGAATCTGATTCTAGATCAAAGGGCTGCTGATAACACACAGGTGTGGACCAAACTCAACAAACAAATTAAAAGAAAATGACAGAAGCTATACATGGCAAAAAGTTCATGGTATGATTTTACACAGAGCTAAAAAATGAAACAAGGATTTCATTGATGTCCCATTTTTCAAAGCAAAAGAACTCACTTTTCATATTACAAAAAGGATACCTGAGAAGTTCTCTATAATCCTGTTTTTTTTCCTTGAGGCTCATCATTCCCCCTCCAGATCACCGCAGGTCTTCGGTTAATTGGTCTCACTAGAGATGTGATTGAGGCTAACAAGAGCATGTTTTGGTGCCTCTGCTGGCAAGCAACAAGAAGACACGACCTTGAAAGTCGCCTCCCACAAGTTAACAGACACTGGAACTATTCTCACCTTGGAAACATTGGTCACGCATAGTACTCGCACCAAAAAAAAAAGCCTCTGGAGGCCTGGGAGGTGCTGGGTGAGAGCCTTTTACAGTGCTTGCTGGTTGCTCTCTAGGAGTCTTAAAAGGGGGTGTGATGCCAGTCAATAATAAGGGAGAAGCCGAGTAAAGATGTTCAGCCATGAATAAGAGAAAAATCCCTGCATTGCAATGTTTCAAGAAGTACAAAGAGGCTCACAGGACCTGCGGAAGGGGCTGTTGAGTGAAGAGTGCTACATGGATTCTCATTAATCTTTTTTTATATATGCTAAGATTACTAGGCATCTTAAAATAATGGAGTACTCAACAGGTGGGTGCATTCCAGCTGCTGGAGTACTTTGACATTTCATGACAAGAAAATGTGAAGTCATTTCGAAATGGCAAGAAAGTGGATCTGTGAAAAACACTGGAGCAAGTACAGAGTTGAAAAGATGTGACAGCCTGTAAAGAAGACTTGTTTGGCATGAATAAGGCGTGAAACATTTTCTGGAAGCATCGTCGCAAGCACGTGGAGGTCCAGTCCACATCGCAAAGGTTTTGGTTCTCTTGAGGTTGGATCCGGCTTTATCTTCAAGCATCTGATTCTTATCAACACAACTCCAAGCGCCATTTTGAAAAAGACTATGTTCCCATAAGGTTCAACAAAAATATCAGTGCTGAGCCAACAAAACAAAATGTCAAGAGGCTGAAATGTTTTTGATCTTCTTCTTGATAAGGCCTCTAGATAAGGAAACAGAACCACAAATAAATGAACGTTTTATGGGTAAGTGCCCTTTTCCAAATGTTGTTAATTACAAAGGACCATTGGTGTGCTGGTACTGAAAAATATTTCAGCACAAGACTGTGCAGCTAATGTCAAACTTTACTAAGCGGTGTCTGATGGTCATGAGAAATAGCAGTGTGGAGATGCATTGCGAAGCAGCGAGAGTAGCCAGGAGCCTAGAGAGTAAGATAAGCCTCTGTGTATTATTCATTTAGCCTGTGGCAGAGCATCTGATCATGCTGAGAAGAGGACGAATTGGGGAGGACACTGTACCTTCTTTCTTGGACAAAGCACTGCTAGCATATGGTACAGTGAGTTAGGCTTGTCTTGCATTGAGAGGCAGATTAAAGGTATCTCCCCACCCTCGCTTCTTGTCCACCGTAGCCTCTAACCGTGGTGAGAATGCATTGCCACGCAGCACCCACCTCCCTTAAACTTTAATCATATGCTGCAGGTTTTCAGCCCTGTGCGAGACGACAGCATCTTATGGATGATTATGTATCTATGCAACAAGCACTTTTAGCCTCCGCAAGGTCACTCGGGAGACAAAGACTAAAAGAATGAAACATGAAAACAATGAAAGTGTGCTGTGCTGCTCGCCGCTGACCTTCCATGCAGAATCTGGCCGACGACTTGAAAGCCGGCTTTGTGATATCGAGCTACAACCTTCCAGCAATCGCACTACTGGATTACTGTTTTAGCTTTTACTTTTCTGCAGGGACATTCTGTGTTGCTTTAATATCCTGTTTGTTTTCTTCCATCCTGCACGTCAGTGTTAGTAAAAGAAAATGTGCTGCTAAAGACTTGTGTCTTTTGAAGTAGATTTTTATATAAATCCTACAGAAATCGTCACAACTCAATAACAGGTATCACCGCACAAATAAATAATAAACTATGAATAAATATTTGGCACGTAGCACACGAAAGAAACATTCACCTAAAGCTAATTGATTATTATGCTGAATTTTAATCCTTTCTTATCATCTCTACATCATTGTATGAAAAAAACACTGAATCATTTCATGCCTATGTGAATTACTTCACATTTCATTTCGAGCACCTTGTGTAATGTTATTTATATGTACGTGAGACAGAAAGCCTTACGCCGAACATTTAAGGGAGCATAGTGATGTAAGTGCCCCCCCCACGCACACACTTTCCTGACACTCCACACAATGCAGCCGTGATGTATGCAAAAAATGGAGTGTGTGAATTTCCTGATAAGAGGCTGTGTATCCATAGCAACCAAACACCTTCACTTCTACGATTCTGCTTCCCAGAGGTGTCTAATGGCTTTTACGATTATTACTGGCCTGACTGCTTAGTACATTTTAACAGCTGCCCAGGCTGGCAGCATTGCCCTCTCTATCACCATGAAGATTATACCAGTATCACGGAGCAGTTAGAATGTGCATTGGCAGGCTGCACCAAAGCCAATCCTTTACATTAAGGCCACAGGAGTCCCGAGTAGAGATTCTAGAAGCAACAGATGTTTGTAAGCTCACGTGATCTGACCCAACACATGGTCAGCTGCATAATCACAGGTAACTATTATCATAGCACAAGGTGCGCTAAAAGGCTCTGTGCCACCTGAGCCATATTCTGACACTCCAAAGATTCTGGGAATGGAAGGCGTGCTTACATTTTAATAAAAATGCAGATATGGATAACAAAAAGCCTTGTTGAGACAACAGTTCCAAGAGAAGAAATTAATAACACTGGGTTGATTCCCAAGTCTACCATTTTCTGAATATATCACCTCACAAATTCCATGGCATTAACATAACAAATCTTTGCGCTGGTCTCCTCATTTAATGGTAATTATGCTCCTGGGCTGAACCAGTTTCGTATCAGTTTTTTATGTCTAACACAGCATTACTGTGACGGGGTGGAAGTGATGTCAAGGAGATTGTGTCATACTGTATGTTACATACATACTACCACATCCTATATGAGCATTATTGCCATGTTATTAATTCTTGCTATCCTCCTGTGCCCCCGTTTATGGGCTTGGCTGTATGGTTGTGAGGTGGGGGGGTGGGGTTCTCCATCTGGAGTTTCCCCCGCAACGATCCCGGAGGGCAGCAATCTCACAAGCCCCCTGTCTGTGAGTACCCAAGGAAATCCTCCATGCTCTGTCTCTCCTTGCAGCTGTAACACTCTGGAGCAGGATTCTGCTGCATCTTAATACTCGGCGATGTCATTTCTTATGCCCCTCATTGCATAAATATACATTTCCAATGAGGACGCACAGAGAATTAGTAGAAGGTGGAAATATGGAGACCTAGAATCTACATTGTTTGTTCCAAATAAGAATTTCATCTTCGCATAAAAGCACATATTAATTCATACGTGCACATGACGATTATGGTAGGAGCTAAAGGTCACAGCACTGAGGCAGTGAAGCACACAAGTAAATTCATCTGCAGCCACTAAGAGCAGCATTTTTAAAATGCATTGGCTATATTGCTCTAGCATAATGGTTTCCATCTCCACTAATCTCTTAATTAATCAGGCTGTATTGGTCTTTGGCATGGTGTCCAGGTAAACTGGATTAGATAAACAATATTTCATTTCAGGTCCACAGACATTGTCTGTCTTCAAATCTCCCAGGCCTATATCCCTGTAATTGAGGATTTTACATCACAGCATGTCAAATGTGTTATGGATTATTGGCATAAAATATCCATCCATCCAACCATCCATTGATCTTCTGATTACATTATCCTCTGAGGGTTTTGATGATCTGAAGGATCAGGAAATAAAATGAGATGCCCCTCACAGGGAGCTCGCCCAGAGTTACACAACAAGGGCAACATAGGATTACCAATTCCCAGGAACAGCTTGGTGGGATGTGGACAGAAACCAGACCACACAGTGGAGACCCATAACAATGCAAGTGAACATGCAAGCGTGTGCACACATGGCTGATGTCGGATGTGTAAATATGAAATAGACAGCTCAAAATGGATTTTGAAATACATGGACTAATGGTAGCTACTGTGGCAACCCTAACCCTTTTCCCGTGATAATTTCCCCATGTGAAATTTCCCTACCGTTTAATGATGCTCTGGGGTCAGATTGACCCCAAACATGGGATAGGGGTTAACCAGATAGATGGCATGCGGAATTTGTTCTGCTTGCTGTAGAATGAATTCTATTTCTCGTGCAAATGTTTTTGAAAATTTTGGTTGGTAGAGGACTGAATGCAGCCTACACCAAAGGTTTTCACACCTCGCCCTTGAGGCTATGGGTATACAGCCCATGTTTTTCCAGATGTATTCTTAATGAAGGACCCAATATATATACTGGCATGTCTGAGCAATACACAATATTTGACTGTACCAAGTTATCACTTGCTGAACAAGAGAGTGGGAATTGTTTTCACAGTTGGTGAAATCTGCAATAAATCTGCAATAAATAACCGTTTTGTGGTTGCAAAAAAGCAATCACAAAAAGCAAATGTTGTTGTCACGATCAGCCCCGCCCTGGATGTCTGTTTCCCTCAGGCGGGGCTTAACCAGCCTCACCTGTTCCTCATTGTCTTTACCTAATGTGACAATCCCCTCGTTAG
>JAODKL010000109.1:154803-183331 GCA_026780765.1 Petrocephalus schoutedeni
GTTCCCTTTGTCGGATATTGTCGAATGTTTCCCGTTGTGTCCGGCGTCTGTGACTCTCCGATTCCCTTCAATAAACGCCCGCTAAAGGGTTTTCACCCCGCAGCCTGCATGATGGGTCGTTCCTCCCGCCGACGCCGTGACAGTTGTTATTGTTAAATATATTTAAAATGGAATGTTTTTCAGACTCAAACACCTATGGCAAATTCATGCAGTTTATATACTAGGTTAGCTGGAAAATAACTGGACCATTGAAGCAAAGCTTACAATGCCAACAGTCCCACAAATGAGGGCAGTGTGGGTGGTTCATAGTGTTCTTAATAAAGGAGTTCTTAATCAATTCAAAAGGTCCACTACTATGGTGGGGTTGATATTTAACTTTCATGTTGCCCTAATACATATGCAAAGCATTGAATCTGAAGCATCACAAATGGCACTTATATGCCAGCATACTGCATTATAATAGCAGCAGTAAGATCTACCTCTTTACAAGATGAGATGCAGCTATAAACATGGTCAGGCTGCTAAAAACGTTAGCAAAACAAGAACATTGTCAGGTGACGCAAGATGAACTCCCCCCACCCCCATCTCCTGCCGCTGATTGGCTGCTCCTTTTTCTGTTTGACCTTTAAGCTGCCGCAATATCCAGCAAATTATTTGTATACAAAATATGTACATGTAAGTGCGGGGATCCATACATGGACTACAAAACACTAACTGTGGTTGCAGGCCAAACCCAGATGCAATATGTATGAGTACAGCTGTGATTATTGTCAGTTCTATGACAGGCCAAACACATGTGTTTGCCTCTACTAGTTAATTAAGGTACAGTCAAGCAGAACACAGTGTGACTGATTACCACATAGGTCACTGTGACATTTGGCTGTACTTCCTGTTCAACGGTGCCATGGTTTCGGTAAATCTTACCTGCTGAACTACCATGGGAGTCACACACATATCTCCAAAACATCTAGTTTAATGGATAACGCTGTGTTATCCCAAGCACATACTTTAAATGCACACTGCTCTCAGACCTATTCAAACTGTTCAGATAAAACCGAATTATCAAAATCAAATGAAGGCCCGCTAAATTAGGTTTATTGTGCTTAAATTAATCACTTATTCTCATCTGTTAATAAAATACATTTTGTCCTATTCAGCTGCAATATCCTCCAAACAGATGAATGCTGACAGAGTAAAGGCACAGACTTAAGGTTTGTTTGCAGTGCAGTCTGCATTTATCTCCCAGTCTGTTACTGTGTACATTAACCATCCTGCAAACGAATGAAAACTAAACACTGCGGAGATTTATTTCCAGAAGAACTTTGCCCGTCATTCTTTGATTTACTATTTTTTTCTGAATGGATAGATTGCAGAAATAACTATAACTATAATAATGTCACTTCAGTTCCATATCAGTGAAATTTTTATTTATACTCTCTCTGGCGGCTTGTTCAGATTTCCCTGGACATTTTCTACATGCCTTTATTCTCTCTTATATACTTCTATAATAGCTCACTCTAAAATAATAAATAGTGATAGAGTTTGATGTTTCTGCTCTTCTTTTAGGTAGTACCTGTGCGTTAAAAACAATCTTCTGCCATATTACGTAAATTCCATTCTCTGCCATTCCAACAAACAAAATTTATTGATTCTTTTAGTCTCTTGCAAGTGGATCATTCACTGCCATCGCGCTTTGCCCAGGTGAGTTGTGATGAAACGCATATGATCAATATGGTCAATAGATCTACATGCCAGCTAGAAGTAAAGAAAAGTATCCACTGTGGGTTTTACCTCATCTGAGCCCCCGAAAGCAGTGAATCACCCTGGAGATACAGTACCAGAGTGACCTGTTGCTGGGGATTGGTTCAGACAGGGGAGGTCACATGTCTTGCAGAAGTGGCATAAACATTGCTGGGTTGGCCCATCAGAGCCCGGGGACACCAAACCCCTCTCCCATAGTAATCAACTCCTTCTATTCCCATGAAAAGCGTTGACTGACAAACTGCCGCAATATCGTTCCAGGTAACAGGAGGCAAACGCACATAAAGCTTTGTTTTTGGCCTGGTGTGTGGAGAGAGACATATGGCTGATTCACCTTGTGGCGACCTGCTTTATTTCACCCGCCTCTGCTGGCTCAGGATGACCCACTGATATCGATGATGTTAATAATGGATGCAGGTCTCACAATACCGAGACTGGGGGCTTGACAGATAACTTTCCGAAGCCACTTTTGTTCCATCGAGAGATAGAGAAGTTAACTTTATTCATTATTTATTTATACCTGTCATTTAGCTCATAGAGTGCCATCGCCTAGCATGATTGATATAGCAGCATGCAAATGCAAAAAAATATCTGTCTGTAAGACTCAGAAAATGCATTCACTTTTGATAGCAGATAACTCATTTTAGTTTTTGGATATTGAGACTACCTCTTTGCTCTGATTCGGCAGGTTTCCTTTTTCTACATGCCCCAAAACCTTGGCAGGGGGACCATCCCTCAAAGCCCGTAGACACCAGACAGCAGCTCAAACAGCGACACGCTAATAACACGCTGCCACATTGTCGCCAACATATCCACGAGCTAATTATGAAAATGTCGTCCTCAGAATGGGACGACCACAGCTGAGACAGCCACTCTGAGCCTTAAGGAGGTGAAGCACATTCCTAATCGTGGGAATTTTACTTACATAAACATGTTCTGAGGGCAGAACGAAAAATGATTGGTTCAGAGAGATAACGAATCAGATAGTGGAGAAGGCAGATATCTGATTGGTTGGTCTGACAACTGACACAAGATCCGATTGGCTGTGTGAGTAAAACTTTCATGAGCCACACTCTTCTGAGCCATCAACTTTTTTTTCCTTATATGTAGCCTTGTTTTTATCTATGTTGTCATTGACTTGTGAGGCTGGTGACACATGAACAGCTTCCACCTCAGTAAACAGCTTTCTTTCACAGTGGAGAAATGTTTATTCAGCAAGAAAATGGCAGCACAAATTTTTGACAGCAGCTGGAGAGATTGTGCTGCAGAAACCAATGGGTTGCAAGTTTCATCCCATTAAAAAACTGTTTGTAGTAAAACTGTTTGCAACTGCCTTCCAAACTGCAGCATTGCTGCCTATAAATTCAGGAATCATCACTAGCAGTATAATAAATAACAACAAGAATCTAAAGTTCAGGTGAAAGGCTTTTAAATACATTTCTTAACAGAGCAGTATAATATTATGCTCTGCATTTTGGTATTTTACATGCACTGTCAAGTTCTTTACCGGTTATTTATCCTTCTAGATTTGTATAAATTTTACATGAATATCTATGAAAACATAAGGTTCTCCAGTGATGTGTATTCCTGTCTTGTCAGGTCCCCCCGGGCATATACTTATGGCCCTCCCTTCCCTGCAATATACTGTTATATAGGCATACATTTAGGTGTTAGGGCATTGCTGCCTATTACACCTCCAACAGGGCCTTTATAATAGAATCCACCTCATATGTCCTTCCTTTGAGGTTCCAGTAGTGCAATAAAAGACATTAAGCTAACACAAATATGACACTAATAGTGACGCTAAGTATAATTCTACAGAAACACTGCTTAGCTAACAGGTGCTACCTGAAACTGTTGCAGTGAGTGTGAAGCCAGACAATGGCCATACTGAGTTATGATCAGCTGAAAACAAAGTCAAATAAGTTGCCTGGAGGACTTCTGAATAACAGTACTATGATTAAATTGACAGACTCCACAGTGGCCAAAATCAATGACTTATTTTATGGGATTACTGCGCAGGCAGTGTTTTGAAGGATTAACATCTGTTCTGAATTATTAAAATAAGACGATAAAAAATAGGTTTTTATAAGAGGTTTGTTCACATATTTAGGAGGTGACCTCTTAAGTATTTCAAGGCTGAACAGTGCATTATGGGCAGAACAATATGTTCTTACCATTGCATGGCACTGGAGAGTCCCACTGCCTTCAGCAAATACTTTGCATATGAAGAACATTACGATAGGATTATAGCAGAAATAAAAAAGGTCAAAGTGTAAATGTTTGCCACATGTTTGACAGACGTCAGCTGTATTTTAGGATAATAACTGCCGGGCAAATCTGTTTCGAGGTGCACAATAGACAGGGTGTACTCTACTCAGACCTTCATGAGATGTTTGTTGAATAATTCACATATTTTTCTTTTTATTTCGTTATATGTCTTTGTATATCTTACCCGCAACTTTTTCCATTTTCTTTGCATCCAGCTTTGCAAAACTCGCATGTCGGGCAGCTGTTTATTGCCTACGAAGCGGGGGGGGGGGGCTCTCACACGAAACCAGAAGGTGACTCCGTGTGTGCAGAAAAAGTAAGCAGTGGCCGGAGGGGAGAGATGAAGCACCTGCAGCCAGAGTCTCACAGGTACACAACAGGCCGCTTTGTAGCTGTTAGCAGAGGAGCTGCTGGCCAGCTGGTCGTTTCTCAAGCAGTCACTGCACTAGATTATCTTCACATGAAAATGGGAGGGATGTCTGAAGAGGCAAAATGAACGCTGTCACTCAAAAGACAAAACGAAGCACCATATTTCAATTCAATTCAATTCTTTATTGTCATGTGTACAAGTACGAGTACCATGTACAATGAAATGCTTGTTTGCATGTGCCCCTGCAGACAGTGAACATAGACAAGACAACAAGTAAATGTAATGATGAAGTGAATATAAATAAGTAAATAAATAATAAATATAGACAGTGGCAGAAGTATATGTGCAAGTAGCCGTGGAGGTGACACAATGTTACTGATTGTTCATGAGTCTTATTGCAGTTGGGTAGAAACTGTTCCTGGACCTGGCTGTGCCGGTCCAAATGGACTTTAGTCGCTTCCCAGATGGGAGGACAGTTAAAAGTGACAGTGCAGGGTGGCTGGGGGGTCCGCCTGATACAGCTCACTTTCCTGAGATAGCGTGTAGTGTGGATGTCATGGATCGCAGGGAACTGTGTGCCTGTGATCTTCTGTGCTGAGTTCCCAACACGCTGCAGAGCTATGTTGCCTTGAACTGAGCAGTTGCTGTACCAGGATGTGATGCATCCTGTCAGGATGGATTCCACAGTACACCTGTAGAATCTGCACAGGGTTGTGGGGAACATCTAGGCTTTCCTCAGTCTCCTGAGGAAGTAGAGGCGATGTTGGGCTTTCTTGACTATTGCCGCAGCGTGACTTGACCATTTAACGTCATCGGTGAGGGTGACTCCTGAAGCTGCTGACCTGCTCCATAGCCTCACCTCCAATGTGGATGGGGCTGTGCTCTGTTGCCTGCTTGTGGAAATCCTCAACCATCTCCTTAGTTTTGCTAACGTTGAGGGTGAGGTTGTTGTCCTGACACCATTCTGCCAGGAGTCTGACCTCCTCCCTGTAGGCCATCTCATCGTCCTCACTGATCAGACGGTGGTATCGTCAGTAAACTTGAGGATGATGTTAGAGCTGTTCTTAGATAGGCAGTCATGTGTGTAGAAAGAGTAAAGCAGGGGGCTCAGCACACTGCCCTGCGGGGTGCCAGTGCTGATGGTGATGATGGAGGAGGTTTTTCCACCAATACGCACTTGCTGAGGTCTGTCGGTGAGGTAAATTAAGCAAATTATTCTGCGAAATTGCTATAATTATAGTTGCATCACATAGTATGTGCATTTGGTAAAACTGTGTTCCGCCTTCCATGATTGATTGACATCACTTTTTAGCCAATTAGAATGGGGGCAAATCTGATTGGCTCGGGGGTTTCCGGTTATGTCTGAAAAGTGACACAGTGATTGGAGCAATTAGAGCTGGGATTGTGCTTGGCAAAAGGGTTCATATGATTCACACAGAGGCCTGCTCTCTAGTGGCCCTTCTCTTCACAGGTGACTCATTCATCATCCAAAGAGTCAATTCAGATTGCAGTGGAACTTCTCATGAACCTTGCTTGTTCATTCTGTTAAATGCATTCAGACAGAAAATGAATTATATTATTTATACTGTAATCTTTTAGAATATTAGTTTTATTTCAAGCAGGCACACTAAGAGTAATACCACGGCCATGTGGTCCGTAGGGATTCCTGGGAACTGAGTTGGCAGCATAATGATTCAATAATCAATTTGCTCACGTGGTGCAGTGTGTGTCGGGGTGTCTGTCTGGGTGAGATGTGAGGCATTAGGATGCAGAATAGAGGGTGATATTTCTCCGCTGCAGTCTTCCTCAGATCCAATTTAAGGAAATCAGTCAAATGGGTGGTGGTGCTTTGCGGATGATTTCAGAAGGACTGCAGTTTAATGTATGCAGAAATGAATCTTCTGAAGGTATGAGTCATACCCGTCTTGATGAGTACAGGCACTTCAGTCAACTTGAGTGCTGCTCCCAAAGATGATGTGAAAGATGGAAACAGTTGCTCATTATGCTCTATTAGTGGTGACAAGTTATTGAAGTGACGTTGCCATACCATCCACAGTGTGTCACAATCAGAAAGCCACCCATTACAGAGATGTCCCTTTTTCATTTTATGTATCATGCTAATTGATAGTCACATAATCAGAAATCTAGCTCAAAGAGCAAGAGGCAGATTATTTGCAAAAGGCTGAGAGGTTTTCCTAATCGTATTCTTACCCACAGATATCCAAGCAATTATGGAATCAAGCAATTGAATATTTCACAGGAGCTGAACCGTCTTTTATATGTTCAAAGATTTGATTGTTTTGATAACTTGCAGAAATCATTCCTTTCATTAAACATTGAAGGAGCCGGAATACGTCCTGGCGAATATTTCTCTCTCTTTTCCCGTGGCCAGTCAAGGATACTGCTGCTACCATTTCAAAAGGACGCAGCTGATGTTGATTCACATCGATGGTTTTTTTCCTTTCCCACAATGAATAATAGAAGGAGGGGGAGTGAGAGGGAGAGGCAGTGTGAGAGAGAGTAAGGAAAAAGTGAATGACAGATGAGTGGGGAGCAAGCGAGCAGAGAAACCCAGAGGAGAAGGGAAAGACAGCATCGGCAAATGAAAGGAAGAGAGACCAGCAGAACCGGAGGAGAGACAAGTAGAGGTGAAAATTTCACATTCAGTAAAGTGCAAATCCAGACCAAGATTTTGTTTCAACCAACCACTTGAGTACTCTGTGAATGCGAGTCTTTATGCTCAACTGGTTGGTCAAAGTAAAATCTTGGTCTGGATTTGTACTTTCTGAACCTGAACTTTCCAGCTCCTGAAACAAGCAACACAGAAGGGTTTGAAGGGAGGAGGGGCCCGCAGGGAGGCCCAGCAGGCAGGCCCCGGGGAATTGCTGCTGTGAGGATTAATAGCTTCAAGTGTAATTGGGTTCAACCGGCTTCAAGGGAAAGCCATCTTTAAACTGCCCCGTGACAGGTAAAAGCCGATGGCTCTCTCTGCCCGGGGAGAAGAAATTCCCCCTTCGCCCTATAGCCTCAGTGCCTCGACTGTAACGAAATAATAACACAGCAGAGGACATGGACGTGGAAACACTGTGCAATGGTGCTGCGCAGAAAAGGCTGACATGCTGCCTTGGCATCATGCGAGGAGAAGCCTCAAACTAGCTTTAGGGTGAAAACTCAACACTGTGTCTGTGTTGTATGCAATAGCCACGAAAAGGCTCACACAAAGTGACCAGTTTGAATATCAAATAATGGCATATTTATGGATGCTATTGAATAATTAGTAGAAAGTTTAACAATGGTTAATGAAGCCATGATCACAATGGTAATGGTAAGCAATGAAGCTATGATCACGTTATGGCTTGAAGTAGTCTTTATGATATACAGTACCAGTTGTTTTTGTTAAGAGTTCAATTTACTAGGCAATTCCAAGTCTGGAAATTCACTATCGTTCACCAGAAGTGTGGTTTATATTCACTCACAGTATTTTTCCAGTTTTTATGAACTGATGTGTCAATAACCTGATCTGGGGGAAATTTTTCTTTAATAATCACAATTTTTGACCAGTCTGCCAGGGAATATTTTGACACTTCCCTCCATTCTGTCTTCCACGATTCTAGCCCTGTTAAAGGCTCATTGAAATTTGTTTGCCATTCTGCTTGTACAGAAAACTTCTGGTAAGGCCTCCATTACCGACACAACACTGAGCCTGTCAGGCCCTGGACCAAAGTCGAAGCCATTTCAGCCAACCCTGAACGAATGTTCTGACCTGGAGGGCATAATGCCAGGGAGGATGATCGCTGATGTATTTCAGTATATTGCCACATGAGCACCCCCTAGAGACTCCTTAGATGACTGCAGGTCATGTGAAACTTGATAAACCGTTTAGGAAACACTTTGGAAGAAGACATACATGCTGCCTTAAATGGATTCTGGAGAAGGATGTTCAAACAATTTGCATCGTATAAGAACAACATTAACTACAAACTTGATAGTTACCGTAGCTTCTATGTCCTGTGTTTCCCAGACTTCAGGCACAACACAATGCTCCATTGGATTACCTGATTAAGGAGCATGGATGAAAATTGCCCTCTTTTCATCTACTAAGGAATAATCTTCATTGTAATGGTCTGTCATCATTAGGATTCTGCTAATGAGGAACGAGCACGACTTAACAAACTCAGTGTGACTGTATTATGTGAGAGCCTCGAGGGGTGTTGCTCCTGGGGCAGATTGACTGGTTTGTTTGAATTTTGCTGTTTCTGCGATTATAACCTAACTGTGAAACCACGGGACATAACATTATTGCTGAATGCGGTATGAATCACACAGGCTGTGGCTATTAGCTAATGCAGGACCTCTGTCATAGTGCCGGAGGGTGCCATTGTTGAAGATCTGTACCCTGGCCCACTCTGCTCCACGGCAACCGCTGAGGTGTCACCGCTAACATCTGCCTGCCACCTCTGATTTGTTCTTGTCCCCTCCTAGCCAACCATACCACCAGAGCCCCCCCGACTGGCTCATGCTCACTGTTTGATGGCTCTTTTGGTGCAGGAAGCTAATCGTTGCACCAAGGATATCACCGGCAAATGTTCTGTGAATGGAAGGGTACCAAAGCCAGTATCAGATCATTTCCTGAGGACTGAAGAAGGTCTACAACAAACAGGAGCAAGATATTTAAAACCTGGTTCTGATCCCTGAAGGGGGCCACTTGTGAGGTGCGAGTTTTAATCTGACTTCAGCTCTTAGCTTAGTTGTTCGTTCTGCATTCTGCAGTCTAAGTATGAACGGATGTTTTTACTGTCCTGTAGTGGGCGAGGCTTCAAGCTTCAGATATATAGATTTTGTCATACACATGTTAGTCACGGAAGAGTAAATTATTTTTTGTCACATTACTGTTGCAATAATGAAGCTTCATTTTCACTGGCCTTCCGGACTTGGGGTAATATACGCCGTTCTTTTAGGAACAAGTAAGCAAGCTTATTCTAAACATGAATGAAAGTGTGTCTAACAACTTTAACCGGATCATAGTTATAACTTGTATGGTATCACCGGATTTTATTTGTAGTTAGGCATCAGGATTGGCTCATGTGAATCAAAGATAGAAGAGCTGGATAGCACATTATACTGCGAGCTCACAGAGTTAACAAGCCATGCCTGGAACACAACCAAACACAGGCATCGACAGAGCTCAGATGAGCACATGATGTGGAAGTAGGTACACAGTCTCAGGTGTAAAACTTGGCTTGTATCTGTAATTTTGGTGTGAAGGGAACCACACACTCTTGTATAAGTCATTACGGCCAATAGGGATCGAATAATACCGCCTGACCCACTCCTTCTAAACAAACAGCATCCCCAGGCCTCCGCAGACAGCATAAAATTATAAATTACTATGGAACTGAGAAGAGTAGCTCCCCAGACTGCCACACTGACGTAGAGCACCAGCTGGTCATTGGCGTTGTAAACAAAACATCCGTGGTGGACCTTTTCTAAAAGCCGGTTTTATCATCGCTGCAGACACTGTGGCAAAACCAGCCACAGCAAACCAAATACCCAGAAAGATCTGATAATTGATTTGGACTTGGCAGGCTGTTTCTAGAGCCAGACTGGCATTAAAGGAAAGCAGGTGGTCATTCGGAGAGAAAGGCAACATTCTTCTCTCAGCTGGATCCTGGGAGGATTTTGCAATCTATTTCTGTGAGGAAACATTTGAATTCAGCCACAAGTGATACATACCAGTTTTATTCCCACGCATACACTTGTCCTCTTGTCTGTTCTGTCAGGACTGCTCACGTGATTTATGGCAATGGCTCACCTGGTAGACAGCCTGTGGGACTGCAATCCCAATCCCCAGATTGTGCTGGTGTGACCGCCCCCCCCACCTCCCCCCAACATCCGCCCATGACACCACCCACCCCTCGTCACAAAGGCTCCCATTTCAATCGTCTCTCTGTCATGTTCCCCCCCCAAGGCAACACAGCCGAGGCCAGAGGATGCGTTGGCTGCCTCTTGCCGATCATGTGGCGTGAGGCTGCTCTCCAGGTGTGCAATTACAGAAAAATACAGAGATAACAACTTATATAAACATGGATGCAGCAAAATAAAAATGATTTCTGAATAGACAAGGGCAGTTGCGTGACTTCGGGGCTGTTAATTCTCACACATCTGGCGTGACACTTTCATACTCTCACGCTCACGCAAGAAATCTGATGGTAAATTTTTATTATTTCATTATAAACCTATAATTAACTACATCAAAAATGTTGAGGTAGTTTGGAAACCCTACAGACCCGGGGTGCCCAACTCCAGCCCTGGAGAGCCAGAATCCAACACAGTATGCAGATTTCCCCAACTCAAACATACCTATTAAACCTGGTAATTAGCTGATTAAAATGTGTTTGAGCAGGGAAATCTGCAAACTATGCTGGATTCTAGCCCTCCAGGACTGGTGTTGGGCATCCCTGCCCCAGACTATTTAAAAGGTAATAAAATACATGTAAATGAGAGTGTATACTACTTGAATTGGATTGAAAATCTCACACCAGCCAGCTGATCAAATATAGCAACCCTGAGACTTGCGGGGGCGGGGTCCAGAAATATATAAAACCGTCTCTCTCTGATCTAAGCAATTACACCAGCAGAAAGCAGCAATGACACCAAGTACCCAGGCTTCTCTCAGTAGCCAAAGGCCATAATACTTCCCAAGTTAATTGCACCCCCACCCACCACAGCCATAATGGCAATCCATTGGTGCTCCTTCCTCTCCCCCAATTTGTTAAACTCTCCAAGCCTCAATAACTTTCCTGTTCCAATCCCCGAAGCCAGTGTCACACAGATCTGCTTGACATTCCAGTTGAAGCAACACTTACAAGGTGTAAATCTTAATAGGGCAGTGTTTGAGTAATTCAGATGTCTGTAATGTGAACCATGCTTAACTGCAGGAACATGCATTCCTCTTCCCTTTAATATCTCCAGGAAGGTCATGCATGAGATAAGCTGTGAGCAGTACAGCCCTGTTTCACAGGTACATGTCTCATCTCCATAGTGTTGGTAGGAGCCTGGACGACTGTACTATAATGGTTGCCATGGAAGCAGACAGGGCAGAGGATTCAGGCTTCTGCTGCAGCAAAGCAAGAGTGGCATGCACACACAGAAGTGGCATTTGTGAGGAAAAGGGGCATTTTCCTGCCTGGTGTGGCTGGACAGGCTTGCGGGAAGATACTGTGAAGATACTGGACTTTGGAGAAGGAGAGAACCTCGCTAATGCAAGCCCTCGGCCTGGCGTTCACCAACATGGCTGCCTCGGACCGCCCACCACTTCTGTGCTATCGCAACACATGTTCAGAAACCGTAGACAATGTGTTTATTTTAAGGCTGAAGTTGTGAAAACTGAGGCACATCCACAATATGTGGGTAGATACTTTGGTTGCAGGGTTTATTTTTCAGTGAATTTCAAATTAGTGGATGGTTTTTCTAGCACAGCCCTCATTTTAAGGAATAATGGCAATTCCAGTAGGAAATTCTCTTTGCTCTCAATGGTAATACACTGTAGTACACAATATCTTTACCCATTTTGCATACCCATGTCGATCTCCATGCATTTTTAGGTCAATGAAGAAAGTGTCGGTTATAATTGTTACCTGCTGAACAAACACTGCCCTCTGCTGGTAAAGAATTTGCTAGTTCAACCGAAAGATTGTCTTTGAAGGCAAAATTACATACTGTATAAATTTCTCTTTATTCATCAGCAAACACCTCCTATGTTTTAAGAGAAAATAACGCTGTATTACATACACACAGCCAACTCTTCCCCCCAAAAAAATGTATGTCATTGAGAGATACTTCTGTTTAATAGGAGCAAAGTTAAATAACTTTGAAAATCCAGGCACATATGTTGTGGAATTCCCTTTGTCTCTTAAAAATATCCATATAAAGCAACATTTCTGTAAGCTGACATATACAATGAAAATCTGCTTTTCCCCATACCTTTCCAGGTGCTGATAATCACCATCAGTCTTCCAACCACTTCTTCTCGAGGAAAACTATCCCAGGAACAACAGGGCTCTGTGAGAGTTACACCCCAGATGGGATGCTAGTCCATATTGCTGTGCACATATAAAGAGTCTATGTATTCATATAATAATTAAGACTTTACTGGCCTTTTATTATTTATTGAAATCATCGTCTCACCTCCCCCAACTTTGTTCAGTCAGAGCAAACTAGGCTGTGAAGGGCACCCAGGGAACCAGGGGTTAAGGACCATGCTCAAGGGCCCACAGACATGCCAAAGTTGGGCTTGAACCAAGGACCATCCAAGTACAGGTACAGAGCTTAACCCACTGAGCCACACTCTGCCCCCCTATGGGGACAACCCTGCTAATAACTATGAAAACCCTAACCAACTACCGCTACCCAGCCCTAACCTTAACCATAAGTAACCAAACACAATAGTTTTGGCTATTTTAGTTTTTTGACTGCGTTCATTGATTTTTATAAAATTGAGTGGGATGGAAAAATGTAGTGGGGTGGAAAAATGTCTCCTCAAGGAATACACTATCACATTTTCTTTCATTGTGGGAACACTGGATCCCCACAGTGTAATATATACCAAACCACACAATAATGATACACACATATACACACACGCACACGCACACACACACACAATGGTAATTTGCCTAAATACGTGTCTGGGGAGAATAGGTGAAAATCAAAGCATGCATATAAACCCCACAAGGAGAACATTCAAACTCCCCAAAGTCCTACCCACTCTGCCAACCAGCTACCTGGCCCTAAAAATCAATTTTGATGCCATGAAGTAAACATCTAGTTAATGGGAAAATGAGAAACTCACACAGACAGAAGATGAATGAGAGCTTAAAGAAAGCCTGTCTAACTAATACCATGATTTACTGCAATGGGGAATCAGGCAGATGGTAGGGTACCATAGGTGGGTGGGTAGATTGTGGAGCAGGCGGGTAGGTATGGGTAAGCAGATAGACAGGCAGATGGCAGGGTACCATAGGTGGGTGGGTACATTGTGGAGCAGGCGGGTAGGTATGGGTAAGGTGAGGTGGCTGAGGGGGACAGTGAGAAGGTGGGGTGGCACTGGCAGGCAGCCGGCAGGCCCGTGGGCAGGTTATTTAAGAACAAGGAAAACATATTTAAGAAGGTGCATATAAAGTGTCTCTAAACTTATTTTGTGACAACACAGGCCAACTGTGTTTTTGGTACAATATGGTAACATGTTTTATTGTGTTAACAAATATATACATGCATAACCTTGTGAATAGTAACTGAGCCATTTACATTATTAAAAAATACCCAATAAACACCCAATGGAAATTTTAGGTTAAAGTCAATCCTTTGCATGTATGAGGAAACGGTGGACCAAGTTAGTAGCACACTTGGTAACACTGTAGCAGGTTTTATGATTGACATTACATGAGCAATTCATTTCCTCTGGTTAAGCAACTGGTTAGCCAACTTTTACAGGCAAACTGCATACTGTAACCTTTGGACCTGCATACTGTAACCTTTCTGCAGAGCTCATACAAAAGACAGCACACCCTGACCGATGAAAAGGAACCTAATATATTTCATACAGGAAAAAAACAAACACATGGTTGCCAGCTCCCATACATCTGACGTGATATTCACGCTTTCAGACTCTCACGCTCATGCAAGAAATCTTACTGCAAATCTATATTACTCCATTGTAAACCTAAAATTTGCTATATCAAAAGTGTTGGGGTACTTTGCAAGCCATACAGGCTATTTACAAAGTAATAAAACTATTACATACATGCAAATGCGTGTGCAGACTTGTCTCGAATATCTAAAGACAGCCAAAGCTGGCCACTCTGCAAATGTGATGGATGAGATCTGACATATACTGTAATGCTTGGAACAAATGGCAACAAAGGTCATATTATAATTTATATCAGTACTAAACACAGTGCAGCTTTATCATCCAGCTTCTTCAGGCCATTTTCTGAGTTTGAGGAAGCATTGCTGAATATTCTACACTATGACACAAGGAATGTGGATGAGATGGACAGGCCGGTCTGGCAGCAGAGGGCACCACGTTGCTCAGGCAGGATTAAGGCCCATCTCAGCAGGCAAGCAGACTAATTCCCCTGACTTTGAGCATCGCAGGTGAAACACAGGTGGTCTCATATATACCTACCCGGCTAAGCAAAGACCTACCAGGAACCAGACAGTCCGCACGGCGTATGAGATACAGCTCTTATTGGGGTCATGATTAATCAAATCAGTTCCCGCGGCGCATATGTTTAAAGTGATGACCATAACCATGGTATTTTAAAACGGAGCCCACGTGTTTTTGCTCAGTCAAAACATTTTGTCACGGGCGCAGACGAGTGTTGCCACGATCCCTGTACACATACAAGTTCAGATGGCCATAGTTTTCATAAACAGTGAACAATGTTAAAACGATCATTGAATTTAGCTAATTATAGTGCGTCATTAATAGAACCACACTGACGCACTGAATTAGGTAATTTTATTTTTTACCAGTTCCTGTTAGGAAAATGAAACTTCCTATGGCATAACTCACAATAAGAACTCCAAATATCATGTTAAACTTCACCATTGGCCAGATAAAGAACCGCCCTCTGAGGTTTTATTGGACATTGTGGAGTTGACTGCTGGCCGTATTAACCAATGAGATTCCGAGCTTACAGTTGGCTTTTACTGCTTTTCTGCTGCGTATGTAAGGGAGGGGTACCGAAAAAAAGGTCGGTGCGTATGAGTGTGGTCAAACCGCCGAGGGAAAGTCTCCGGCTCGCCGAGCTTTAGGTCCATTTCCCCTCTTCTCCGTCTTAACGGGTTCTGTCAGAAGCTGTAAATATCTCACTCGGCGGACGTGTCGGTAAGTTTCCCGCCCTCGGGGCTCGACTTTCGGCCCGGCTGGTGCGCTCGTCGGCGCCTCGCGTTCTCGCTCGCCGTCACGGACCGCGGCTCGGGCTCCGGTGTCACGCCGGATCGGCGGGACCGGCCGCCTGGGAACGCGGCCGCCCGGGGTGCGCTGCTCGCGAAGCTGCCGGGGGGGAATCAAAGCTGGAGGGGGGGGGCAGAAAAACTTAGAATTATGCGTATAATGTGTGTCTTAGTGACGGAGTTTTGATTTACGGTAAAGGTCGAGTGTTCCGCGGAGAGGTGCATGGCGGCACTAGTCAAAAGCCTCAGTAAACACGGCAGTCAAGTTTGCATCATTAGCCCGGCGCCCGTATCCAGTTACCCAGGCTGTTTGAGTGCTGTTAGCTAAGTCGCTGGCAGGTTAGGCGGCTGGGTTATTTCATTATGACACCCGCTGCCGAGCGCTCGGCGGGTGATAACAGGAAACGAAGCGGCTTGCCACCCGTCAAAGTGAAGTAGTTTCACCAGCTCGGTGGAATAGTCATTTCATCTCGGTATTTGCGCGTGCTAGCCAGCCCATTTATTGTTTTTTTTTTTCTTGAACTCTCTTGGATTTATTGGGTTTATGGTGATATTTTTGGGCTACTTCCAACCGTATTTGTATATTGCTGCCGGTTTTTCCACGTACTGGGTGTTTCTTACTGATGGGCATTATGTCCCCCTGAATAGGCATATACGTGTACAGACAGACTCACAGAAACCACAGATCCATCTTTCTATCTATGGAACCCTTGCTCATGTGCTTGTTGTGTGTGATGTTATGTGGCCAAGCCCCCCCCCCTTCCCCCAACCCATGTGCCTTGTATGTATAAATGTCTGTCCTTTTGGAAAATTTATCATCAACGGGGAGGCAGTGACGGGTTGTAAAATCTTTTGTTTTTTGTTTTAGTTTGTACTCTAATCCCACCGTTCCACGTAGGAATTCATGTGGCTGCTGCTGCCAGGGATAGTCGAGAGCAGCTGTTCTTTTCCTCAAGTCCCTCTGCCAGGGAAAGGCTGCGGCCTACCAGTCCTGGGAACGTGATCGGTGCATTACCCCGGAGACCCATCATCAGGTTCAGGATGGACGGAACAGTGTGATTTTTGTGCCTTGTTGTTTTTAATTGTAGCTTGAGCGATGTAGACTGGCATGACCCGTTGCAATAGCTGGCAGGGTGCACATGTTCTGAGTTCCCTTTGAGAAGTCAGATGCTGTTGATCCTCTTTTGTGGAATTCTGTCCTTGGCTGAAGATATAAGAACAGCTGAGCCTTTAGTGGTGACAATCGCCCCCCCCCCCTTTTTTTGTTTTTAAAGTTACCAATAATGAATGATTTCCTGCAGGTGTTTAGTTGTAATTCTCATATTAAAAATCAGGTGTATTCAAAAAAGGGTACTGTGTTATTTATAATCTCCTGCTTGATCAGGCAAATTATTTCAGGGGAAAACTTGACAGAATGTATCTAAGTAATCTAGGGATGTTTGCTGGTTCCTTTCACTGTAAACATTTCTGTTGAACTAATTCCATGCAGAATCTAGCGTGATGCATAATATAAAGCATTGTCAAATTTTCTCATTGTCAGGGTTTTCATAACTAAAAGGCAAAGTTGAGAAAATACAAGAATGTAATTTTTGTGAAGTGTGGATATCTTGCATGCAACTGTATGTAACAGCATGTAATATTGGTTGTAGTGATCTCCGTGGCTTCTATATTCTGTCCCTCAGTGGACAGAAAAAAATGCAGTGTGGCCGTCCACATTGCATTGCTGTGTTTGAGGAAGGCTTACTATGAAGTGGAGGTGTATAGATTTTAAACTAAGTGGTGTCTTATTTTAGTTTAGTGCTTGCCATTTTAGAAAACTTAAATGGAGTGTAATCTATTTTAAAAAATGATTCTAAATTGACACTATTTAGAAAGCAATTCAGGATAAGAATATCTGAGAGTGTGGGAAATGGCTTCTCATGGTTCTTGGGGTCTCTCATCGGTTAATGATGCTCTCTGTGTTCAGTCTGGGTATGCGACTGGCAAGTGTGTTTTTTTCAGGTTTTCTGTCTGGTCTCAGACTTCTGTAGCATAACAGGATGTGACTTTAGAAAAATGTGATGCCTGACAGTGACGTTTTCGGGCCACATCTGAACAGACGTTGGGTGGCAACAGCCCTCAACAGTTGCCTACAAAAGGCAATAAGTTTGCAGAAAATCTGGCATAACTTTTGATTCACAAGTATGATGCTTATGATGTGCTTTCTTTCATAAGTTAATGTAAAAAATCTTTCTGGTTAATGCATGGTAAATTTCTTTTTGCTATTTTCCAGAATTTTGTCCATCCATCCATCCCTCATCTAGCTGTTCATCAAGTACAGGGTCACAGTCAGCCTGGAGCGCAACTTTAATGGCATGAGATATGAAAATTGCTTTTAACCTAGGCAAGTAAATGAAAGGTAGATGTTTTAGCAGAATATCTGGTTGTTGCATCACAGTCCTGCAGCATGGAACAACCTCTTTCCATAAGTCTGGCTCATTAAGGCATTGGTTCATCAGAGTGATGGATGTTGAATCTGCCACTCCCCATAGCTGGGGCTAGGTACTTGAGGGAATTGAACATCCCATATAGCCTTTCAAACAGTGCCACAGTAATACCAAAGCATCAAAGGGGGTGGCTATGATGTTTTGTTACTGGTTAGGTGAATGGGATTGGATTGACATGGATCCTGTCCGTTGTATAGAACCTTGTTGTTGGTTATAGGCCCGGAATATTCTTGGTAGCATTTTTGGCTGATATGTCAAGTGGTTATTAGCTTGTCTCATGCTCTCTGCCTTCAGTTGCACTGAACAGAACTTAAATGGTGAAGTTATTTGGTTGGAGACCTACAGACCTACCAGTCAAGCTGATGACTAGGAAAGATGTCAGCGCTTACAGCTCAGATGGCTGAAGACGACCCCAAAACATGATTGTGTTTACTACAGCCGCCAACCAGAGCCATCTGGATGATGTTCTGATCCGCAGAGAGCTGTTTCATAAGTGCCAATCCCATTTCCTGATTCGTTTGTGTCATATCCGGTGTGTGGTGCCCCCCCTTTGGTGCTTATTTCTCGGGTAGTTTTACCAGGTTAGGCAAAAATCATTTTCCGTTTGGGAGAAGTTTAGGTTTAAACAGCATCTGAGCTTGTCCTGAAATGGCCGGCTATCCATAATCAGAACTGAATTTTCAGCATTATCGTTTGCCCTTGAGTCGAGATTCATACAAGTTTATTAGTAGAGGTAAAAACAGGAATTTCATGATGCACATTGTCCGTAGATGGTGCACGGCCTTGCTTCTTTCTGTCGTACTTCTCCTGTTTTTCTTTCTGCCTGCACATCATTCAACAAGCTTCCTGTTTCTTTGGTTGTTATTTTTCTCTCTTTGCCTCTGCAAATCTTTTGTGCCGAAATGTCAGGGATAATAGGAAATGAGTGATGTACAGTGGCTGTTATTTGGTAATGTATTAGAATTTGAATTAATTACTGTTATAAAATACTTTTTAAAAACATTTTCAGAATTTCATGTGGTGGTGATTTATGAGGTGTTGGCATATTTCCAGATGTCACACATTCACAAAAGTTTTCTTTGAAATCAGTGTAATTCGAATTACTTGTGATTGTAAGTTTTAGGCAATGAATCTGTCTTTGGGAAGGGTTGGAATGAATGCCCTCATTACAATCTCAGCCTCGGATGTGAAATTCTGTTTAAGGGTTCCCACTGTCATTTGTGGGCCCGTCATACTCCTTGCACCACGGGGCTTGTGCACCCAGGTCTGGGAAGCAGAGCTATTTTTTATGTGAACAGTCCTCTCTTTTTTCCCCCCCCCCCCCTTTAAAGAGAACACCAGGTCATCCTGTGAAGAAAAGCTCAGTTCTTCTTTTAAGGTGTTATCAAAACGGTTGTGAAAGTAATCTCTCTATGAAAACATCTCAGTTCTTTCTTTTTCAGTGCAGTAGTTGTGGAAATTAACAGTGTAGGCCTTTGTTCCCTCCTATATGAACTCGAGTCAACAAGCCATTATTAATTTCTGTTCCCCTGAGCCTGCTTTGGCAGTTGATTAGCACAAGACAATCTGCCTTTGAGACATTTTATTTTATTTAGTGAGCTAAAAACTGGGCTTCCATTCCTCATATCAGCTTTGAAGTTTCAGAATGGTCATGGTATAGTGCAATTAACAGAGGCCTGGATTTACGGTTGTTTTAAACGACGTGCACGCGTACTCGCACAGTCACACATGGCCCCTTTGTGCTGGCGTGTTTCTGAGGCCTTGAGTCCCTAGAACAGAAGCACTATTGAGGCCCACTGTGGAATGTGGGCGGAGTCTTTCGGCCAGGAGCGCGGGCACCGGTTGCGGGCCCAAGCACGTGGACAGAAACCCTTCGCTGAATACCAGCACTTACATATTCAAGTATTCTGCATCTGAGTTTTTTTTTGCATGCCTGCCCCCACTTTGACTCCCACCTCCAGCTTCATAACATTTGTAGGGGGTCTTAATTTTCCCTAGGAGGTAAAACTGTTTGTTTGTGGTAAGGACTGGGTATAGTAATAAATTCCAGCAAGTGTTTTTGGGAGATTGGCTTGGTGTAATGGCAGGCTAGTGATGGTGGAGTATTTAGGGGTTTGGCCATATTAGGGACATACTTCGCCCATGTATATGTTTATCTGTATGCAATTAGTGTATATCTTCATGAAATGTGGAAGAGATCCTGCTTTTTAGCACTGTCAGCTTTGATTTTTTTTTTCCCCTTCATCCTTCTAGTGAGGCCTTTTAAAAATACTTGCCATATCACTGCATTTGGCTGTGAGTTTTGCATGTTGCATGAATTGAATGCGCATTGACTGGATAGAACATATTGGTAAGCCATAGTCTTTAAGAGTAGGTTACTAAACAACTTGTGCAGTATCGGTACTCTGTGTTAAGAAGTTGTGTTTTGGTCACCATGCTAGGGTCATCCCTTGCTCGTAGCCTGCCCCTGAACTTCAACCACAGCATTTCCCCCGAGTGACACACTTGAGCCACACAACGTTGCTCTTTCGTATGTCGTGCATATTTGGGTGGTGAAGTAACACGCTTCAGAGCCAGTGCAATTCACATGGCCTGCGCTTCTCTATAAATTGTTTCAAACTGGTCCTGTGCTGTATGTGGAGGGTTTAGCTCAGGGCCATCTCTTTTACTCCCGAGTACTTTATTTGCATAAAGAGAACAAAAATATCTGCCTAACAATGGCAGCTTTTTCTGTTTTGTAAAAACCGCATTAGGGTGGTTTTTTCCTTTCATTTACTACCAGTAAACGCGAGACTGTGTTCACACATGGGCCTTCTTGCGCAGGTTGCACTTGTTAAAGGACCGTTTACTGCTTGAGTGGAATTAGTAGGGAATAATTATTTCATAGGAAAATTGTTCTTTTTGGAAAAAAATATCAGTTTATATGTTGTACTTGTTTTGTAGTGACAGAAAGCTGCCTGCCTCATGCTTCAGAGGGTCATGTGATCTTGAAGATGAGTGTCCTGGGGTCAATTTCAGATTTTTTCACTGGACATCCTGGGGCAAAGCAGTCTGCTAGCACATACTGTCAGCATGTCAGGTTCTTCTAGTGACCCTCAGATGGACATTCTTGTTGGCTTTTGGATGGAGTTTGTGTTATGATCCTGCCACATATAGCATGTGTCATAATCTTTCATTAAAGGAGCATCACGCCTTTTGTATGTACTGTCATCTGCCAGGAATGGGCTTTGCTCATATTTCTGAAATTGAGATTAATATGGGCTGCCTCTAGATACTTATGGTGGCCATCACACGTACTACCCTAATTTTGTTTCAGTATCATTTTTGTTATTGGCCTGTTTTTTTTCTCAGATGTGAAAGTGTTTTAGAAATTGGTGAATTGATTGGTGGTTATAGTCTGAGAAATCACTGAATGCCCATATCATGCTGCCTGTGAAAATCATGTGATAGATTTTTCTTTTTTTCTTTTCTTTCTTTTAATTTTAACCAATACCGATGACAGGGAAGGGAATTTTGGGTAGAATTACTGATTGGATTTCCCCATAAATTATTTGCATTTGATTAGCCCCACTACACATGGGGTATATGAATCAAAATATATTTTTTGCCCTTGTGAAATATTTGTTACTGCAAAAGGACAATGTAAAACATTTTTAAAGGTAGCTCAAATAAATTGAAACAAATTATACTGAATAGTAGAATGAGACGTCAGTTGTTACTGCAAAAGGACAACTTAAAACTGTAAAAGTAACCTTGAAACTCTGGCGATATTCGGTCACACTGGGGAAAAAAATTGCATTGAGGTTTTAATTATTTGTGATAAAAATTGTGATGCAACAGAACTAAAAATAAACTAAGCCAAATAGATCTTGTTTATCATTTTAGTTTGTCAAATAAGTTGGTGTTGCCACGAGCTGTGCTGATGCGAAGCACTTTTTCTGTGTTATCTCTGTGGAATCCGAAATATTTCTGTACAGGGGAAGGTGAATGTTTTGGTGACCAGTTCTTGTTGGCTGTTCTCCTTGCGTGTATGTGTATAAAAAAAAAAAAAAAAAATATATATATATATACACACACACACACACACACACGTTTATTATACACACACACACACACACACACACGCAAGGAGGAGAACAATATATTTGTATGTATGGTGGTGCGGTGGTTAGCACTGTCGCCTCACACCTCTGGGGCCGGGGTTCAAATCCTGCCCAGTTCCCTGTGTGTGGAGGTTTGCATGTTCTCCCCGTGCCATTGTGGGGTTTCCTCCAGGTACTCCGGTTTTCCCCACAGTTCAAAAACATGCTGGGGTTAATTGGAATTCCTAAATTGCACGTAGGTGTGCATGTGTGAGTGAATGGTGTGTGAGTGTGCCCTGCGATGGGCTGGCCCCCCATTCTGGGTTGTTCCCCGCCTCGTGCCCGTGGCTTCCGGGATAGACCCCCCGCGACCCTGATAGGAAAAGCGGGTTGGAAGATGGATCGATGGATGGATAGATGTATGTATATGTGTATATGTATATATGAGGTACTTGCTGAGTGGGGCGGGGGTTGCTGGCCATGAAACTGAGGTGCAGATTAGCAGAATGATGTGACAATTTTTTTTATTCAGTGGAAAATCGGCTAGATGTCATAATTAATGAAATACATGTTGTAGGCTGGTACTTTAAGTGATGAATGAGTGACACAATCCTCCACTTTCCACTGTGATAAAATTAATCGAAATCAGACATCTGAAAATCGAACATTATATTAGTGATGTATTTAGCTCCACTGCTGCTCGCTTTGAATATTTGGATGACATTTGTCCAGTGCAGTGTCATGGGAGTCGATCGCTTATCCTAGAAACTATGATCGCAAGGTAAGGAATATCCCAAGATGGGGTGCCAATCCATAGCAACTATCCTGGTTATATGAACCGATATTGCACCTCCCTTTTTTTTTCTTTTTTCTTTTTTTGTCCTTCCCACCATGGGATTCTCAAGGGATTGTCTTGATTTTGCTTTCTTTCATCCTTCAGTTTTGTCTGCCCTCTAAGTGGACCATGTGGCCCAAAGGAAAACTGTGCTTCTGCAATAGTTTGTAGTTAATATTTAACCGGTTCACTCCAATGTAAAGTGCCATCCCAAGGTAGGGCTCTACAGTGCGCCCATTTCACTTGCATATGCGAGTAAAAATGTTTGTTTGTGAACGCAAAGGTTTTGGCGTACTGGTGCGAGTGACTTCTAACATCGTCTAAGAAAATCACCTGAAACACCAAAAGCGTGCTGAGTGAGCGAGTCACGATTCTCGCAAATGCTACCACATTTGCATATATTTATATGCCAGTTGTTTCACACTACAATTGGCTGCTTCTGAACCTGATATTCTCCCAGCATGCACCTCTGCAGGGATACAGAGAGAACTTTTCTCAAAGTTGAGAGCACAAAAAGAACTGGTAACATACAAAGCATAATAAGATTATTATTATTATTATTATTATTATTATTATTTTTTTTATCAAACGCGCTGGAATGGGAGAATAAAAATATAAATGAGGAAGATCAGAACCGCTGGTGAAGTGAAGGTCTACCAATTTAACCCTGACTGGTTGAGGGATTTCGAGTGGCTTTAATAAGAGAAGGCTAGTGATCTGTTATTTAGCAAGAATGCCACTATATCCCTTGCAGGCTCTTCGCTTTTTGTGACAGGAAACCCGCTTATGAAGCGTGATGCCATAGTAAAATACAACGCACCTCTTTGGCAATTATGCTGTAGGGATGCATTCATTAACAAATCAGGCTTAATTACAGTATTAATTGTAATGTGATCTATGATAAAACATCAAAAGATTTCTAAAATATGAACATAAAAATAGTTTTTGTCTGGCATTCTTAATCTTTAGATTCCACACACATGTATGGGAAATTGTATTATGATGATGCATTTTTGTCTGTGCTCCTAAATTTATTTTAACACAAGTGCCCCTGGAAAAAGTTAGCGTAGAACCCTACAAGGGAAGACTTTATAACCTCAAATACAGAATCAACTTATCCGCCATGTAAGGTTGTTACAAATATATTGTTTGACAATTGTGCATCATTACAGTACAGCTCACTGGACAAGAGACTCCCCTAAAAGCATCATTGCATTTTGAATATTGGCCTGAATGAAGCTAGGTTTGCCACTTTTTGGAGCCAGTCCTTCATGCATTGTAGTGGTCTGTGGTCCCATGGTGACCCCACCAGCCTCATTGTAGGCCATTTTATTGTCATGGGTGATATGATTTTGGTATTATCAACAAATTCGATGAAGGTGTTGAAGCCATGCACTAATAGGCTGGAGGTGTCTGGCGAAACTGTAACTGAGCAACTGAGCAATGAGTCCAAACCACTTTGCAGATATCAGCTCATTTCGAAGTCCTCCTCATGCCATCTGCGGAAATGGAGAAAATGGGGGCATGCAGCAGACATGGCGCTTGAATTACAGAATCCTTGCTGGCATGCTCACAGTGCACATAAAAAGCATTGATTATGTCTAGAAGTAAAATTCAGATGATTCAATGATGAGATTGAATTTAATTGTTTTGTAATTTGTGAGTCTGAATGTCCTGCTGTGCCTGATGGGCATTCCAGGAGCTGTTATATTGGTTTTAAAGTTTTTGTATATATGTGTGTGTGTGTGTGTACATTAGGCCAGACATCGATACAATTTTTTTATTTATTTTTTTAAAGAAATGGCACAACCAGACAAATATTTAGCCATCCATATTATTCAGACCATTGAAGGTCAGTTTATATTAAGGATACACTGGGCTTCAACACCACAATTTTATGATGCCGCTCACAACCTTTGGAAGCATCTCTCCACTTTGAGATGGGTAGGGGGTCTTGATCCATCATGTCTGTTCTAGAAGCAGCAGCTGGCTGGACCGCCTCCCCCCCAAAACATCCCGAACTGCTCTGAACAATAACTATGTTCTGGAATGTAAATGAACATGGACAATAAACAGAGCCATTTGAACGTTCTGAAAGGCTAGTTAGATGGGCAGCTATTTGCAGGTTTTCAATGTGGCCCATTGTGTGACAGCAGTCACAGGTTTGTTTGTTCATCTCTCTGGAGCTTTTCACTACCTCAGACAGATGAAACCCATCTGATCTATAGTTATGTTTGAGGTGACTTAAAAGTAGGGATGGGTATAATTAAGATTTTAACGGTACTACTGCTCTTACTGCTTATCAATCCGGTATGTTAATGGTTCTCTTATCGGTACTTTTTATTTAGGGGTTTGAGAGAGAGGAAAAGGAAACATCAGAATTAGCGTTACTTTATGTTCTCATACATACTGCATATAAATTAACATTCTTGAGCTGCAAACTGCACTATAATGTGATTATTGAAATGCTTTAATGCATTTTTACAGCAACAGAAACCCTCAGTGTTTTCTCAGCAGTTCACCATTATAGGGCTATACCTTTTAGTGAATATGGAAATGTAAAACAAATGTAATAAAAAAACAATATTCCCTTAAGTGAAAACCTGTGAGGGAGTTTTGCTAGATGTGTTGACAGATTACTTGTGTTTCCGCCCTTACGTGCAAAGGACTTATTGTACTTGTGGCAACGAGCATTGTTAGCATCGGCTCCAGTGAAATGTTATTACACTTTTGAACATTTACTTCTCCACCATCTTTACTAGAACTGTGTTTTTTTGCGTGTGCTGCATTATGCTGCACGTGAACGAGAGAGAGAGTGCGTGAGCGAGTCACCTACCCCGTGCTCCGCCCCTGTCTTCTGGGTTAAGTACAGCGGAATTGCAGTCGGAAATGGAGCGGGTGAGATGAAATGTCCAAGAGAACTTTTATGTAGTAGCGATAAATAGGAAATTTGTTTTCTTAATTTCTCCTGTACCAAAACCAGCAGTGATGACGTTAGGGCTTATTACAGTCTTTAATAATTTAGCTCCAGGGCCCGTTTAATGCTGGGTTTCAGGACCCATCCCTACTTAAAAGGTAGTTCTTGTTTTAAGCAGGAGCTACTCTGATTTGATGATGTCAGGAGGATGACCGTAATATACCACTTGCTGGTATATTATGGTTGTCAGCTGGTATAGTAATAGTTATGGGCCCATAGGAAGGTCTCTCATATCAGCCACATTTGACACTATACTCAAGGCAGTAAAATTTAGAGCATCCCTTTCTGCAAAAATCTTTAGTATAACTTTAATGTAGCAGCCCTTATGCCAGCTAACCAAAAGCCCGTCATTTAAGGAAATTTGCTCACCCTTTTAAAAGAGTGTTTGACAACCCTCCCATACTTCGTTAAATTTAAATGAGAAGGCCTGTTGTTTCCATAGAAACCACCAGCTATTCATAAGCTTGTGGCGGGTGCTTGTTTTCACAATTACCAAGGTGCGGTGGCCAGTCTTCCCCACTGAACCCACTGTCAACCAATCTGTTACACCAGGAGCCCTTGGACAGGTGACACTCTGCAGAATAACAGCTTCTCTGAACAGTTTGTGTACAAACTTCAATATTGTGCTTTTGATGCATTTTATTGCCCCACAGTAAGATTTAATTACTGTTGTGGTGGAGGGAGTTGATGGGTAATTGCAAATGATTAAAATGAAGGGTGGGTGAATCCATAAGTTATTTTCTTTGCTTCTTCTTTCATCTAGGGGAGTACAGCGGTTGTGGTGACCCTTATTTTGGCAGCCAGATGGGTGAGAGTTAATGTGTGACTTTCTAATATATAGAGGCAATGTGATGGCAGTTAGACAGCTGAAAATAATTCATTTCAATAACTGGGACGTGGTAGGTCTGACTGGCTGCAGTGTCGCCCAATGGGGAGGTACAGTTCCATATAAGGAAGGTGCCCCACTAGCAGTGCTCCTATTGGCCAGTTGCCACACAGTCCGTTTGCCGCCTTTGTTGTTCTGTGGTGAGCGTTGGTGTTTAGCGTGGTTTAGTGTCTGCTAAAGTGAGAGTACTGTAGAAGCAGTTAATATATCTGCTGTTTTCTGGTTATAAACTGAGTGACGGGGGCAAGTGGAGGACTGCTTTATATTAGCCTGTGTTGGAACCATCAGAACTGCTTGTAAAAAAAAAAAAAAAAAAAGACAGTGATGCGTATTAGAACTCCCGTCATGGTTTTTGGTGTCATAAGGATTTTCTTACGTACTAGTCATAAGCTTTCTATAGAGAATTGCCATTTCTGGAGAATATGTACCTGAGAAAGTGAATTTTGTGTTATAGTGGTAATATAAATCCAGGTGTACAAGTGCAGATGGAAAACATGTCTAAGCAGCAGCAGCAATAAGGATTTGTCATGTAGCCTTGTTGAATAGAAATACCAACACTGATTGTCTCGCTGCTTGTCAGAAGGTGCTAGTGACACTTGATCATGCTGTGCAGCTTGTCTGTTCAGCTCAACCTGTAGCTTTTAGTTCAGCTGAGCTAGCATATCCCTGTATCACCTTCACTTCTAGTAGTCTGTAGTTCAGAGTTGAAATCATATAACTAAGGTTTGCTTGCCCTGTGATCGGTGGCATTGTTGTACCAGCCAATACGGCTTTGAATACCTGCTTGATAATCATTATATTTTTTGTGTAATGCAGTGGCTGTCAGTGCTTTTAGCTTGTATTATAATTTTGTTTTCATAATCCGGGAACCAGAAAACATGCAGAAACACTGTGGTGTGGTCTGGCTGTCACTTCTTCTAGTTTTTCTGTACCTTTGAGATACCCGACACTATTGATGACAACTGTAAATCATGGTATCTGACACATTTTATGTTTGTGGGAAATCTCACTAGAAAATTGATTACAATCCGTGACTTTTTCAAACCACTTGTCTTTTGTAACCATTAACTTCTGTTCAGTAGGCCCGACGGTCATTTGATATCTGGCATGTGGGTAGGCTCGACATAGCCTTAAAGAAGGTGTGTTTTTAATCGTCTCCTTTTCTCGGCAAGGATAGCAGTATCAGTTACAGGGCATTGAATAATTTAGTGATGCATTTAACCTGGAGGGAAGGAAGTCACAGCACAAGGAACAGCACAATCTGGTGTATGCGTTCCCGGTTATAAATTATTCCAAGTCTAATGACTGAATTGTTAACAAGTTAATATGCACTAGTGCTTTTGCAGTGGAATAACTCTTTTCTTTTTTCCTTTCAGTAAGTTGGACCGAGCGAATGATATAAAAAAGGACCAGTTCACCAGAAAAGGTAATGCTGTTTTGTGATATTTGTACATTTGTTTGCATTATTAAAACATGGCATGGGATTGATTAAAATTGTTATGCATCATCTGGTGTTTTTTGTAACATGTGGACAGGATGAAAGTTGTTCAGTGGTGACCAGAATGTCCATTGGCTGATCAGGTTCCTTACAGCTTGGAAACTGGATATTCAGTATGAAACTATGAAGCCACACTCAGCGGTGTGGTATTAGATTTTCTTTGGCAATTTCAGAAGGGAATAGAAGTAAGGGGCATTATTCTGTTAAAGCAGGTCCAATGGTTCAGCTATCAGGTCGTTATCAGACGTTAACTCGGTCAACAAATCGTGCGTTCCATTATCCATGGCGGTCGGAACTCGGGACAACGTCACATCCGCTAAAAACTTGAGGAAAACCGAGTCGGATGCATTCCACTTGCCGAACTCGGATCCAAGATGGAAGCCTCCAAGAAAGTGGCTCTTGC
>JAODKL010000109.1:187242-215761 GCA_026780765.1 Petrocephalus schoutedeni
GGGGGGGGGGGGGGGGGGGGGGGGGCGCAGAGGGATTTAGTTTGCCAGCCTGACCCAGTTCTATTTTCTTTTCTGGTAATTTTTTTTTTTTACTTGATAGAACAGTTACTGTTTTTAATAGAATCCCGTAATTATCACATTGATGAAGACTGTTTTTCTTTTTTATTATTGGTGTCTCTGAAAAGCATTGTTAGTATCTGTGGACTTGCAGGTTTCCACACAGATGTAAACTTCTATTCCTGGCCACCAGAGGGCAGTCAGCAAATTGTATAACTGAGAAATCCCGTGCTAATGGCACAGGACTTGCATCTGCCACCAGTTATCTGGGAACATTTTGCTTATCAGATTATATTGCTGCTATTGAGGCAATGTACTGTTCCTCCTAGAAATAGTCACTGATATATTATTCACTGATGGAGACTTCTAAGCACTTACGTAAGTCACTCTGAAGATGGATTTTCAGTATTAAATGGTAAAATATACATGTTATAAGGACAAATGTCTTAAAGAATACAGTCAACTAGTCCCTTATTAAAGGCAAAAACAAATTAAACTAAAAGGACAATAGAGCAATTTAAAAGAACTAAAACAGATTAATCAACATTAAAAACTAATGAAAAGAAATGTCTTTCATCTAAAACTAACAGGGCGGTTACTGACAGCAGGCAGGGGCAGATTGTCCCAAAATTTGGGTCCCACAACAGCAAAAGCACAATCTCCGTATTTTTATGGAATCAAGAAATAGGCAATAGATATTTATTGGACCGGAGAGTGTGGGAGGAGACCTATGGAGTAGGTAACCAAGGGTTATATATTTATATATATAATTTTTTTATTTTTTTCTCTGTGATGCAGGCAAACGGCAATAGATGAATGCCTGGGGGAAGATGACTGGACAGAATGTGTGTTTAAATATGTATTAAGCATTTAACTGAATTTTGCAGGTCTCTCTTCACAAGGTTTTGGCTCATCAAAAAATCCAAGATTTAATTTTATAAAATGTATACTTAATGCGCAAAGTTTTATATATAAAGAATTTATTATGTTATGTGTTGTTCAAATTTGAGTGATGGTGAAGGTGAGCCTGGTGCATTACTGAAAGGTCCTGCAGGGGGCAGCACTCCCCTTTCAGTTGGGGAGTCCTGTATGCTGGCAGACAAAATTGCCTAAGCCTCCCATAAGTGACAAAGATGGCAAAAAAACAAGAAGCTGCCGACGGCATAGGAAATCCAGAGGGCTGCACAGCGAGGTTGTCAAAACAAGCACACAATGTCCACCTTCACGCGAGCGTTCTGCCCCTGCCGTTTCGGCTGACAATCCCCCGTGTTCGCCGCACAATGCGGCTTCTGTGGACAGAGCGTCTCCCCCTAAAGAAAACGGGGAGGCTGCAATCAGCACAGCATGCCCTGCGCCCTGTGATAAATCACTATGTAAATGCAATACGTGCTATGTGGGATAGTTTGGCGGGGGGGGGGGGGGGGTGCTGAATTTTGGCCTCATGTCATGACGGTACAGTACTCTGGTCTTCGTGTCTACTCTGAGCCCGACTCATGGAGTCCCTTTTGCTTTCAGGCAATGCTCATTCATAAATCTACCCATCTCAGAAAATGTGGATAATCTCAGATGGTGCTCAAAATTGTGTGAAATTAACAAGGTATTGAACAAGGAATGAAGTGATCCTTGTTGGGCGTTGCAGACTTTTATCTGAAGACAACTTGCCAAGTGTTTTTGTTTTGTTTTTGTTTTTGGTTTTTTTTTTTATATGGCCAGTTATTACAGCCATGACTTTTAATGAAGCCGGTCAGGTTAGGTGCCTGGCACCTAATAAAACTGATCTACAAAGCCTACATGTGCAAATCCAAGGGGAGGCAATTAAATACATGGTAACCTGGGGAAACTGCCATCCGCCGTGGGTAAAGTCTTTGTGGGGATGATTTTAGCAAATGTTATTGTACTGAATGAACTGGCCAGCTAAAGAAGAACATCTATGTCCATTTGGTGACGTTTACTGTCATGTTCATTTATTTACATCCATTGTTTGAATTAAGTTTTTTTTTTTTTTTTTTTTTTTGGGTTTCAACTAGATTCAGACAAAGTCAAATGTTTGTACGTCTGAAATGCTAAGGGCTTGAATATCAGTAAAGCGTTTCGCAAAGATATGTCTCCAGAAAACTGGATTTAGGTTTCTGTGTTTGCTTGGCTACTTTTGTCTGTGGGTGTGTACGTTCTTGCACAGCTGTTATTACTATGAAAATTTTATTATGCTGTCTGTTGCAGTGTTTGTTTCTACTGTTGGAGCCAGCATTTCCTCATGTTATTCATCTTGTCTCTCCCCGACTAGGTTTGCTGGGATGGGTAATCTTCTGAAAGTCCTAACAAGAGAAATCGAGAACTATCCACATTTTTTCCTGGACTTTGAAAGTAAGTTTTCAGGAGGGACGTGTGCATGTCTGTAAGCATACGGGGGGATAGTGGGACCTCTGGGTTCTTCCCATTCCTGGTCAGCATATGGTTTGTATTTACGGCTTACTGCAGGGCCGCGCAGAGAGGCCGGCCGGCGGACGGGACTTCCTAGCCGCCCGCGGCGCCTCTGCTGACCCGGGATGTGTGATCTGCCTTTTCCTCCTCTCGCTTCTTGTCTTTCAGAATCCAAATGGGGAATCTGTTAAAACTTCTCACTTGCACAGAGCTTCACCAGGGGCCAAACTTTTTCCTTGACTTTGAGAGTGAGCAGTCGGCCTAGGCCTGACGTGTGTCTTTTGGTTGTCTGGTTCCCCACACCGCTAGCCCCCACCCACCCCCAGCCTCTGTGCCTGTTAGACTGCAGAGCTCAACGCACCAATTGGCAAAACGATGTCCCACCGGTTTCACATTTTCCACTTGTGCTTTAATGTTGTTAAAAATGATATAACATCTCTGCACTGGATAATCTGTACCTGAGCTTCTAATATTGTCAAATATTGTAAGTACAAACTGCTTAATTAGTATGATATGTATTCTTCTAATTTCATGAAAATTTATTGTTTTGCCAACTGGTGTCCTTTTGAATAAAAATGCATGGCTTCATGACGTTAATATTAAACATTCCACTAATGAACTGACATTTAGGGTAAAACTCGTAATGTCTGATCTAACTAGTTTTAATATTCTTGTGCATGCTTAATTGTTAATTGTGGCTGTGTATTTAGAAAAATACAGAATTAACTCCAGCATTTGAGAAGCTGGAATGTGTGCTTCATGCTAACACGATGGCATGTAAAATGGTAAAATTTTCTTGCCTTGCCAGGTGGTTAGTCTCAAGTTGCTCCACCCGCATCCCCCCCACCCCCCCACATATCTTAGGAACGTGTTAACAATGTTGTAAATGCTTCCTTAACACTACAAATGACTTCCCTTGATGGGGATCATGTGAATTGACAACGCAATCTCGATTTGCATAATTACCGCACTAACATGGCTGTTTGCCCTGCCAGTCTTCGTATTGCGTACTGTGAAGATTACCACCTTCCTCTCTGCATCCATTCAGCAAGGGTTACCGCTCCGGCAATTTCAGCATGATTTTTCAGATGCGTTTCCAAGGATCCCGATAGTGTTCCGTCTTCATCGGCAACCTGACAGGAAATTAAAGTAATTTTCAGGATTCAGGTCTGCGGGGTTTTCGCACAAAGCCACCTGAACAGCTTTGTTAAGTTAATGTTTTCAAATTTAGCCATAAACAGAGTGCCGAATGTTTAATCTGACGGTGCTCATTTTGTGCCTTTTGATGCACTCGTTTGCGTAGGACGTGTTCTGCATGTGCATTTAAAGTAATTTGTGTCTCCCCATGTTTATGTCTGCAATGACTGCAGTGCTTGGCTTTCTTCCTACACCCGTCGCATTTAAGTGGTACATGGTGACGAACTTCCCAAGGCCTTAGAAAACTACTAAACCGAAATGCGTGTGACAAACGGGAACTTTAAGATTTAGCTTCCCTGAGTGTTATGTGATTTAACAACTGCTGCTGTGTGAGCAGGGTAATTACCAGTAGGTGGGAATATCAGACCTCATTTCTGGTGCCAGGTCTTGTCGGCTCATATTAACATGTCCTGCACTAAAACGTATGTCTGTTTTGCCCACAGCTTCCTGAATATAGGTCTGCCTTTGCTGTAATAAGTTGATTCTGTGCTTTTTTTGTGATTCTGTGATTCTATTTCAACGTTAAGCAACACTGCCCTTCTGTAAAAGTATAAATGAAAGCAAGTAGTCTGTGTAATTCTGATTCGAATGGCACCCAGTTTTTCTGTGGTCCAGCCTTTGTTTTGGTCTGCTTTTTAGCTGTGCAGTCTCTGTCTTACGGCTTCTGCTGTCACCCCCCCACCACCCCACTTCCCACCTTGGTCTTTTCTCGACCGACCCCCTGGTTAACAGATGCACAGCCAACAGAGGGTGAGAAGGAGATATGGAACCAGGTCAACGCCGTGCTGCAAGACTCTGAGAATATCCTGTCAGGGCTGCAGGCGTACAAGGGAGCGGGCCAGGAGATAAGGGAGGTACGTCAGTCTTAAACGGCATGCGTTTGTGCGCACAGATGTGTGCATGCACGCACAGGCACCACTGCAACGTGTGCACATGCCCCAGTGTTGCATATGGTCTCAGGCTGCAGTGTGTGTCATTTTCCTTAGGGGGGCGCCTTCTACCAATCTACAGTCTCCTGTGTTTGCACCGGAACTCCCATGGTATTGACAGGGTCTTAGGGCACCTCATCTGAGATGCATTCCATCTCCCAGCCACAAAGATTTCTGCCAGTCAGACCGAGCAGATGGGCAGAAATGTGGACAAAAAGTTTGATCTGCTTTTTTGGGGATGGCTAAACTCCACATGCATATTCACTTAGGAACTGTGTAGAGGGTATGGCGGACACACCATTAGCCGACAAAGTGGCTTGCTTGGATTTTCATGGCAGCCTGTCGACAGCTTGCCAGCAGCATATATGCCGGGTGAAGGGCAGTGGATCTTTAAGTGGTACTTCGGGCCAGTCGGCTATCCGGATGTGTGTAGAGTGAGCAGGATGACGGGAAAGTATCCACTGCTGCCGTGCTCCATGGAGAATGAGCATAGCGTGAGAATTTAAAAGCTTCATACAAGCTTCTTTTAACCCACGGGGTCATATATGACCCCACCATTTATTTCTGCCTTATATTCAACCCACTCATCAAAGTAAAGATTTTACTTTTGTTTTTGGGTCGTATATGCGATCGAAATATGCGAAACGAAAAAATGAAAAAAATTAAATATATATATTTTACTTTACTTTGAGTGGGTTGAATGTCAGGCAGAAATACAAGGTCAAATATGACCCTGTGGGTTCCCCAGGGTTAAAAGAAGCTTGTATGAAGCTCACATAAAGGAAAATGACCAGCTTCAGGGGTACCATGCTTTGTGTGTTTGGAGCTACTGTATAAAGGAAGAATGTATGTGTGTGTTAATTCTACAAGAAGTATTCACTTCTGCAGTGAGTTTAAGTACTGCTGTTTTTTCTGGGCTGTGAGGTACCGGGAGACCAGCCTGAACTATGGGGGGAAATGTCCGCTTAAGCAGAAAAATGTGGAAACAGCAGCGCGTAGAGAGGTCACGGCATGGGCCAGTTTAGGTTTGTACAGGCCTTCTGTAGTCTTGTAAAACGCTCCACTCTTCTTGTAAATTGGTTCAGGGGATGACACCAGAAACACCCTCTGCGTGAAATTTAAGAATGAATGGCCAGCAGAAGTGAACCATTTAACTATAGGCGGCCCCCAAAGGTTTATACCCGCTTTCGGAACAGCAAACTTAGCCTCAGCAGGAAGAAGGAAATATTCTAAGAAGGGACCTTTTGTTTTAGGGGGTGCTTCCTGAATACTGCTCAGCGCTGCCTCCTGTGGGTGAAAAATGCAGTTTGATGGCTGTGTGAACTTTCTAATTGTATTAAACCGTTTCCTCCACAGCATGCTGTTTTTTGTGTGCTTTTACCCATTTAAAAAAAGCCTCTTGAAATGTAGTTGCATCACCGAGGCTGTGTTTTCTTTTGTGTTGATAAGTAGCTAACCATTCGGACTTGTGCTGCAGGCGATACAGAACCCAAGCGACTCGCAGCTCCAGGAGCGAGCGTGGAGCTCTGTATGTCCGCTGGTCATCCGGCTGAAGAAATTCTACAGCTTCTCTCTCAGACTGGGTATGTTTCAGCCAGTGTGCCCTTATGTTTACTGTGTGTGTGTGTGTGTGGGGGGGGGGGGGTGAGTCACGGGAAAATGAAAACTTTAAAAATCTGCAACTGTAATCAGAAAACTAAAAATGCCTAAAATCTTGTATTTTTGTTCGGTTACTTATTGTTAAGGTTAGGGCTTGATGGTGATTATGTGTGTGGGTATGTATATGTCGTGCTTTCTTTGGGCTCGATAATGATGATTTCACGTTGTTTGTCCACGGTCTTTACCCTGATTTACCCTGCTTCGGGAGCTTGCGCATCATGTCAGCCGTCACTTTGCTCCTCTCTCGGGTTGCAGAGAAGGCCCTGCAGAACTTACTGCTGTCGCTGACATGTCCCCCGTACACGCCGACACAGCACCTGGAGAAGGAGCAGGCCCTGGCCAAGCAGTTTGCCGAGATCCTTCACTTCACACTCCGCTTCGATGAGCTCAAGGTGCACCACTATTTTTTTATTTAATTTTTTTTTTTTTTCCCTTGACATGAGTTCTTAAATCACCCTTAAAATCAACCCTGAGAGCCGTTCGAGCATTATGCGAGATCGTTTTGTTCAAGCATGAGCCTGTGAATTAGCCCGGAAAACAATTAGCTTTATAATTGCATCTGTTTGGCTCATCTAGTACTGTTATCTTCCGTGTCTTTGCAGATGAGAAACCCCGCCATCCAAAATGACTTCAGCTATTACCGGCGGACGATCAGCCGGAATCGTCTGAACAACCTGAATGTGAGTAGGAGCGGCTGGGTGTATGTCTGCCGCTCTTGCCGGGATATGAATCCCACCCGCCCTGCTGGAAGCAGCCGCAGCCCTCACTAACCACCTTTCTGTTTTGTCACCTTTTTTTTTTATTCTTTAAAGTTGGACATTGAAAATGAAGTCAACAATGAGATGGCGAACAGGATGTCCTTGTTTTATGCTGAAGCAACACCGATGCTGAAAACGTTAAGTGACGCTACAACTAACTTTGTGACCGAGGTAAGCAGAGTATAATTAATCCTCAGTGAAAACTTCTCCTATTCTGGTTAGCGTTCCCACGGCATGCTTTGATTCATTATGATCGATTTTGTGTCACTAGAGTACTATATTGTTACATTTTTGTGCATGGTATGTAATTCATGTATTGTGCATTCACCTCTCTCTGCATACAGAACAAAACGTTGCCCCTAGAGAACACGACAGACTGCTTGAGTACGATGGCCAGCGTATGTAAAGTCATGCTGGAGACGCCGTAAGTTGACCTCTGAATTCGAATCGGCAGCCCGATGCGTCCAATCAGAAGTGGGGCCCATAGGTATGGCTGTAGATGGTGGTGCTTGACGGCATTTCCTCTGCCCTCCCAGGGAATACACGAGCAGGTTCAACAGCGAGGACACCCTGCTGTTCTGCATGCGGGTCATGGTGGGAGTTATCATCCTCTACGACCACGTGCACCCAGATGGTGCTTTTGTAAAAGCCTCTAAAATCGACGTAAGGTCCAAGGCTTCTTTTCTAGTTATCAATTCCATGTACTTGTTGAAATTTTCTTTATACGTCATATTGCCCCCCACCCCCCATATTATTCAGATGAAAGGATGCATAAAGGTTCTGAAGGATCAGCCAGCTGACAACGTTGAAGGTCTTCTGAATGCCCTCAAGTAGGTCTTCTTATGGCTCACAACATTCTCACTAATAAACAGGACGGTGTATTGTGGCAATATGTGGATAATCTATAAAGCTATCACTATAGTTCACACTTATTTGTGGACCAGGGACCAGAACATTTTACATGCTCATGCTACTCTTCAGAACGGAGTGGCTTACATAATCCTCTTTTCCTTTCATCTGTAATAATTAGGGCATATTTTACTTTACCTTTGGCAGGGTGCTTACCAGAGCTGTATCATACACATGTAAAGCTAACAGCACTTAACATTTTCAGGTTCACCACAAAACATCTGAATGAAGAATCAACCCCAAAAAACATCAAAGCAATGCTTCAGTAATGCTTTCTGTATGAAGAGGATCGATGCAGTGACCTCAAGTTGTATATGTTTACATTATTTAAGGACTTGATGTTGATACTTGTCTGTATTTACAGTCATTCCTTCTGAAGTTACTGAAACCTATATTAAAACAGCCTATTTGGGGGAAAAATGTATTTGATATACCACTGTTGATTTATCGAAGCACAAATTAATGGCAGCCTTAGCCTTACAACGCTGAAACATGCAAAATGCTTAGCTTGCGTTATTTGAGGTTTACAGAAAGGGGCTAAAATCACTGGTTATTGTGTGCATTCAGGGACGCATGGTGACTGGCAGCGAAAGCATCTGTGCATTTTATCATTGAAATTGTGTGTCATTAGAAGGAATTGACAGGAACAATGGGATGTGCAAGAATGCCAAATGTCTGAGTGTTGGGATTATTATTTTTTTAACCGTTATGGTGAGGTTTCGGACATTGTGCGCATGTGCGCATTCCTAATCAAGCCATTATTTGTAGTATGTATGCGTCTAACAGAAAGCTTTGCTGCAAGTTTAGCTTTAAATTTAAATAAAAATGTGATGTTACGAATTTCCAACGTGACAGTAAGCGGAGAGGAGAAATGTCCTGTATTTAATAAAGACCCCGAGGTAGCTCTGGAGGCCAGCGAAAGCTTCCTTTAGAGCTGAATGTCATGCTGGGTTTGAGGACCGCTCAGCCTCAGGAGCTGGACATGGTCTAAGAAGCAGAATCCACCTGCACCAGTCCAAGAGCCCACGTCAGCCCATGGCTTCCAGTAGAGATGAAAGTCTGGGCTGTTTTTTTTAAAGCACACCTAATGTGTGGAGTAGTAGATTTCTTTGGAAGAAGTATGTGCTACTGACCTTGTTTTAAAAACATCTACTATATTACACATAATCCCCCCCCACCCCCCTATTCCAGTTGATATTGTGAGTTGGGTGACTTTTGAAATGACAATATTCTGCTTTCTACTGTTTCATTGGGGGTGTCAATGTCCAACATTCTGATCAGGTAAAAATAAAGTACTTTTGTAATTGTAATCTTGTATATAATTTTCCATGGCATTAAACAGACTAATGTGTGAAAAATTGCCTGTAGTTAACAGGGACAGTGTAAATGAAGGGTGCTTTCTTCTTATCTGTTCTGACCCTGCTTTCTAGGCTAATACATGCTTATCTGAAATGTATCATGAGTCATTAAGGAATTGTAATGGCAACAACTGTCTGGCTGAGTAAAACCACGGAGGATTATAGTGTTTAACAATTTAACATGGTGAATTTAGTCCCTTACCTACAAAGCCATATATTATGAGTTTCATGCTTATTTTGCTTGGTGTGATTTTCTTTTTTTATTTTTTTTATAGAATTCCTTTTGGTTTTGTAGCATTGTACAGCAGTGTGACTAGATACTGACAGTTTAGAACTCTCATTAACAATTTGTTTCTCATACTGTTATTTCCAGCTGAATCGTACAAATGAGGCTTCAGCAGTCCTCTACAATACATTTGGGCTCTTAAGATCTTCAAATTGGAGAGTTATGTGAAATTGAGCCATTCTTAATTTTATTAGGCTGTATGTATTAAAAAAAGTTGTCCAAAATACAAACAAAGCTTTGAAAATGAAATGAGTTTGAATATATCAAATGTTTAAATCATTATTTATTGAAAACAAAGGCCTAATCAGTTGGGGATATATTTCAAGATTAGAACGTAATTAATTAGAAATCACACCGGATAACCAGAATGCTTCTGTGGATTTTAGCTTTTTATTGTTTAGTGAATGGGTGTGTGAACAGAGAATAAAGTTTGGAATAATGTTTCCTCCTGGAATGTTTTTTTTTTTTTTTTTTTTTTTTAATGCGTTCAGCGTGCCCATCCGTCTGTCGCACATGTGAAACGGATACCCCCGGTACAACATATGGGGAACAACAGGCAGTATGGAAAATCAATATGGCCGTAAGACAAGGTCCACGGGTGCGGCTCAGGTTGCAAACTTCAAAAATCTCTGAATGGGCCCAGTATGTAATCGTTTGATAGCTAAGGGGTCACTAAGGGGTCTTCGTTTCGCTGCCGTTTTCAATGGCCTGAAAGGCATTCAGCTGACCGCTCCGTCACGACTGTCCTGTGGCTGTGTGGAGCCGCTTCACCGCTCCGTGGTGAGTGTGGAAATGAGTCATCGTCTTTGGAGGTCTGGTCAGGCCCCCTTGGGGTGGCCTTTCATGAGTCTGACCCACCCACCCCTGCAACACGGGTCCACCTCTGCCATCCTTTGGGCTCGTTGCCATCTGTTTTATTCAACAGTCCGGCAGAAAGTTTCTTCTCTGGGTCAGAGGTTATTTAGATGCCACATGGTCCATACGCATTTCTGAGAATGGGTGTCTGAAATCCCCCTTTCGGCCTACTGGGTGAAATATTCAGTGCTGTTAATGCTGATACGATAAATGGAAAAAGTGAGAGAAATTGTCCTTACAAAACCTCATGGTGAGTGGTGTGAGTGCCTGTCATGGCATGCTATACTTATTATTTTTTTCCCTGGAGCCCTAATTTCTAGAGGTCGGTTAGGGAGTCCTTTGGAAATAAGCATGCCCTGGTGTTGTGTGGGTATCAGGCTGGAGGATGCCTGGTGTGTGTCGTCTTCCTGTCCTCCGCACTGCAGGGTTGGCGCCGTGGATTCCGGCTTGTGTTTCTGATCAATAGATTCATGTTTGGGACTGCCGATAAGCCTCTTCGGTTACTCGCTCAAGCTGGAGCTGGAAATCAATCGGAGTGCTAACCTTCTGAGTCTCTTCTAACATGATGCAAACAAGAGCCTTTGAACTGCCACATTACTGCAGCCAGTAAATATCCTATTGCGTTATTTCATTTTTTTTTCTCTCTTTCTTTCTGGTGGTATTCTAACAAGAATTAACGAGACATGAGTTGTCATGAACTTTCATGAGTTCACCTTGCCAGCATGCTTTTGATGGCCAGCATGTCTGTGTGAAGCCTTTGGGGCAAAGGACCACCTTGGACTCCGACTTGAAGTGCTTGCTGGGGAGGGGGGGGGTCTTCTTGAGCCCCTGTCGTTCATCAGGTCCTGGCTCAGGTCCATCTGGAAGCATGGATCACATGAAGTCAAAACAAGGCCGTGTTTGGTTTCCGCCGCTGTACACGCTTCGGTTCTCATGGAAAAGCTTCTCCTTGGGGCTGATAATTTGTTGCCCTTGCAGCTCGAAATTTTATGGAACCACAGAAAACAAAGAGGGTACAGTCTGCTTTATTTTGAAAATTATTTTTAAAAAACCTTTCCTTTTTTTTCTGAAGGGCATTAACAATGGCTGTGAGGTAATCACCAGATTTTACAGTAGGCAGAAACACACTGGAGGACTTATTTCACATTAAAAGTATCACTAGATGATTTTCGTTAGTTGGCTGTAGCTCATGTATGAGAATTTGCCGGTTTGTTTTGAGTTTGCTGGCTCGTCGGTTTGTGGGAATCCTTGGTTCTGTGGGCTGGCTGAGTATTCATCTCGATAAAAGCCTGGCGTTGCCCAAATTTGTCTGATGTTCAAGTGTTGACAGCTTCAGCCTTAAATCCGTCTGTACAACATGTGCTACCTGTACGTTCCTTTTTTATATTTCAAACAGAGCTTACGCCCCCCCCGCACCCCCGTTGAGGGAAACTACAATCCATTAATCATCAAGTCAGGCCCAGACTGCTTTTGTTTGATATGCCAAAACAGTGATGCAGTCAGGGTAGCCTCACTCGACATGAAAGTGAAATCATAATGGGACGTGAGACGTTTTGCCCGTTCAGGAAGCCAGTGACGCTGCCTTGATGTGAGACCCTGGAGCCCCTCCAAGGATAATGGGCATTTTTAATTCCGCTCCTCTACATCAGGACCCTGGAATTCCCTCCTGCGGCCCCTCTGCTTTCCATTACTTTTATTTGAAATTCGGATCTATATTTACTTATCAAAAACACATGTCTGTGTCGGCACAGGAAACGCCGGGGCCAGTCGTAAAGTGGAACGGAGGCATTTTATTAAGATACCGAGGTGAGGAGTTACTAGGAGAGTTCAAATATCTGGAGTTGACGGTTGTCTTTAGGCTCTACTTGGTTGCCTTTTGATCCGGTCGCGCCGCTGAGGCCAACGCGCACATTTGGTCTTTGTCTCGGTAGTAATATCCTCTGCTGAAATGTGCTCAATCGAAGCACAATTAGTGTGCGCGTTTGTATGACTTGCTGGTGGTGGTAGATAGAGTGGAATTTATCGAGGATCCATTAGTCGCCGCAGAGCATTCTAGTGGGTACTCGGCCATTGGGCCAACATACACTGATAGTCTTGGTACGAAGGGCATGAAGTCTCTGGGTGTGCAGGTGCATCAGTAAGGCTGTGAGGTGCTCGCACCCCATAAAAAATGCCTAAAGGGGCCTGAGAAAGAAGAGAGCTACTCCTGTGAAGAGTATCTCCAAAGATGCTGACAGTCGACTGTTGTGGCCAGAGGAGGGTGCGCCTGCCATGGTGATAAGCCAGTGTTCACAGCCGGTTTCCCCCTCACAAATAATTTGAGCCATTTTCGTCCTGTAATTTCCTAGTTTCAGAGTGGCCTTCACCGTTTGCTCAAGTCATTGTCTCCTTAAACCAGCCCTGCCCCAGGATTTTTTTTTTAAGCTGTGAATAAAAAGGGGGTCTTACTGTGATGTGGGAACATTCTGGAGATGGATCAGTCATATTCTCACATGACGACCTCATGGAGTCGTGGGGAATGCTAATCACCATGACAACTGGCTTGGGATGTCTCTTTGCTGATCAGTCGGGGCATGTTTCCAGGCGAAACCAACGGCGTCTGAAGTTTCGGGTCGCAGTTGTACAAGCACTTCTCTAAGAGTGATTTTATAATAAAAGGTCGAGTGAATTAATGTGGTTTAAAAGCTTACTGGAAGGGGGTTAAACTTTGAATATCTTACCATTTTGAAAAGTCAGGAGTGGGATTTAATGGATAGTGGACTAGGGCTGTATGATTATGTGTGATTACTCAGACGTCCTTCTGCTATTCCCCCATTCTTTCCTTACTCCTCCTGTGCCGAAGAGTCTGCACCCAAAGAATGGTACAATTAGCGACCTATTGCACTTTCTGACAACTTTGTTTATGGCACCAGGCAGGATGTGCTGTGATCACTTTCTTTAGAAACAGCTGCTGGGTTTGGGGGGTGGGGGTGGGGGGAAGTTGACTTGAATAAGGAGTCTGGACTTCATCTGCATTGTATTAGTTTGCTGTTTTAGACTTGGTCCAAATAAACCAGTAATCCAACGTGGGGATAATTTTAGAGGTTTTTTTCTTTTTTTACGTGGGGCACATACAGTGCACGCAGAGATATCAGGGTTTCCGAAATCACTTATATGTGTCCAAGTAGGAGGAAACAGCTTTTATAGAGAACATCCCATTGTCAATGTCCCTGATTTAAAGGTTGACCCTTTGCCATAAATAAACCGAGTGGGATTCATTTGCAGTTTTTACAGCTCAGCCAGCCGGCTAAATCAATGTCACAACGTGGTACAATTCTTTCAGTGACAGCCAGTCTGCAAAAAAGGATGTCTTAAAATATTTCTATATATTAATATCCCAATCAGCCCAAGTGTCAAAAAGTTTTTGTCTTTTTTTTTCAGTTTGCAGTTATTTTTGTTTTAAATTTCATTGGTCTTCTGACCACCTGCACTCCTGTCCAAATACCCAGCACCTTGACCTTTGAAATCACCCATGTGATGGGCTGTTCGAAGGGCACGAAGAGTCCTGGCCTTGTCTCACACACTCACTCTCACCTTCCTTTGATCTAGATCTGCCTTATGTTATTTATTTATTTTTTTCACCTTTATTACTTGCCGTGTGCGGCATCCTTTTCCAGTGCCAAGGACCCAAGATTTAAGATCGATTTGAGAAGAAAACATTGTAATGAAAGATTAATTTCGAAATGTCTTGTCGACTGATAATTTTTTAAAGAAATACTGTTTCGCAGAAAAGCACAGACGTAGACAAAGCTCGCTCATTAATAACTGTTAATAAACGGAAAAACAAAACTGGCATGAATGAGAGCCGGGACGGAAGCCCTGTGAGCAGAGCGTTAGGGCGGCTGCTTCATCAGCAGAGTGCAGATGCAGGCTGTGTACACAGAGAACCTGAGCATGCCGCTCGCTGGAAGGGAAGTGGCCTCCGGAGTAGGCAGACCTGTTAGTCCATGAACATCTTGAGTGTAGCCGTCTGCCCTCTACATTCTCATGCTAAGTCTAAAAGTAGATACTAGGTAGGAGCCCGTCCCCACCCCCCATTTTCTTAGATATTCAGTCAGTGGGGGCTCTTTGTACCACGACCCCCCCCCATACCCCCCCCCCAATGATCACACTTTTTAGCTTCCACTCCGATGAGATCTAGATATCAATTCAATTTCCCCTTGACTTGTGAGCATTTCTGCCTTTTTCTCAGCCGCTAAATACTATTGGTTCCCCCAAAAAGACAATCTAGGAAACGAGTGGTTAATTTAATTATTGTTTTTTTTTTTTGTATCAAGGGAAGCACAATTTCCCTGGACTGGAAGTCGTCCCATCAAAAGGGATGTCGCACATCACACAGCCTGGCTGTGTGTGGTTGTTACCCCCAAAACTCAGAGCAGAGCGGCTGGCCTCCACTCCACTTGCATGGCGCTCACACCTTGGGGAAAGGTCCTCGTGCAGTGTGATAGTAAATGGAGTCTGGGACAGAGTGCAGGTTGGTGCTGGTGCTGGTGGTTGGGGGGGGTAGCCTTTCCAGCTCTCCCTTTGACACTGGAGAGATTTTATGACAAGGTGAACTAACCCTGCAGGGCCGGGTGATCTGAGCGGGTGAGCTCTGACAGTCATTTCCCTCTTCGGCGCGGTGGGCCGCCCCAGTGCCGAGACACGTCGCCCGTGGCTGACTGTCCCAACCCCGCCCCTCTACCCCACACCCCACATATAGGGTTTCCACACTTCCTAACCAGAAGCCTCTCCCTGCCCACTGTGGCATGTTTCTCGGCAGCTGGGCCCCTAAGGAGGCACCTGGGAGATTTTTGCTTTTTTACTGGGTTCTGTAGGCATATCTGGGGAAATTAAATTTTAAAAAAATATGTACGAAAGGAGATAGAAAAAGGGAGAGATCTCCTCATCCTGGATTAAGAACTACATCCTCCCTACACTGTGATGCAGACCCTTCATTAGTCAACTACAGGACAGCTATTTATATAGCTGGACATTTCACTGACTCAGGCATTTAAAAATATGGTAATAAACTCTCAAAAAAAAACGTATCTCTAAGCACCGGGGCTGCTGTTATCAGAGCCCAGACCAGCAACGGGAGGCAATCGACCGAGAAATGGCATGACTGAATACCTCCGCACGGTGAAAATGTGTGTCCATGGTGCTGGGGTGCCAGTGCTGCCCCTCCCGGACAATGCCATTGTTCCACTCTTGGCCCCCCGGAGTAGCTGGAATCGCAGGTGGGACCACCACCTGTCACTCTCGATTCTGACCGAAGCCTAACGTTTCCCGCGGCGAGGCAGGACGCCGCGGCCGCGCCGCTCCTGTTTATTGTGGTCACGCTAATGGCTTGTCATGTGGGATTAGGCCGCTGCCGTCCTAATAGAAAGGGGGTTACATTCCTCTCGACAGAGCCGGACAAGTAAGGACACCGTTTGCGCGCTAATGATGTGGGAACCTCGGTAACTTTCAACAAAGCGTCTCCTTTAAAGACCCTTAAAGATCCCACATGCTGGGCTGCCCGAACGGCATCACACGGGAATCCAAATGTGTCCGTGTGTGACAACGCGTAAAGTGACCTTCCCTTGGACTCCAGTTTGCCATTTTGCTGTATTTACCTATCCTTCCAGCAAAGTTTGGTTGCATTATTTGCTAATGGTACTTAATGACTGAATAAATAGATCCTTGTTAATTGTTTTACTACTTTATTTACTTGAATGTATAATTGTTATGTAAAAAAAATTACGTGATGTTTTTCTTCGGACTAGTAAAATTAATGCTTTTCTTAATGGAAAAGTGGGCTTGGTGGAAAAAACATTTTTCATTTCAAAAATGAGGTTAAAAATATGAAAATACAAAATACGAAAGTCAGTCGGGCACCTACAGGCACACGCAGCACTATTGATGAAGCAGCTAGTGGTGTCGAATTCTACCGCATCCTACCCTCGCATTACTACCCGCACATGCACAAACACACATGCAGATACTATCAGGGTTCCCAGTCCTCTGCTCTTTAAATGGAAACATTAACCACTCCAATAAAAACCAATGATTCCTTAGGATGCTTGTCTCCATGGTAACTGCATGTTCTATCGAAAAGAGAGCACCCCATTTTTAGTTAACGCTTCTAAAACGATACTGCTGCAAATGAGCTGAAATGTGTTTGCTTCTATAAATGAAAACATCCATCGATGAAAGAACTCCATTTAACTAATGATACCCCCCCCCGCCCAGAACATCGACCCACTGCTTCTTTGCCTGCTGTAAGAGCGATATGGCAGTGATCTCATCCAGCCAGCCATTACTGAAATATAGCCAGGATTTCATCATCCTCCTCTCTTGTCCCCCCCCCACCAGCCCATCCCAAAAAGAATCCTGCTATGACAATGCCCTCCTGCAGCCTCTAGGTGGTAGCAACAGTCTTTGTGCATGTTTCTATGCGTTCTTGGAACTGGCTGGCACCAGCTGAAACAGCCGGCTGTGGGTGGGTGGGGGTGGGGTGGGGTGGGGGGGTGGTTTTGAGAGGCACCAGCGCCACAAGCACAGGCTCGGCACAGACAAAAGAAATGCGGAGAGCAGCAGCGCAATGGGCCAGCCGCTCGCCGTTAGCGTCCGCGGCTAATCTAATGCGGCCGATTCATCTGCAGTGCAGATCCTATCAATTTTCCTGCTGTGACAGCAGCTGGCTACACGCTGATTAAGGCCGTTCAGGGTGTGTGCGTGTGTATGTGTGTGGGTGGGTGGGGGGGGGGCTTAGCCCAGGGGGTCGCAGAGGCCGTCCGACGGGAAGCGTCGGCGGCGGACGGGTGAAACGCAGGATTAGGGGGGAAGCCAGAAAGAAGGGCAAAGCATAATGGGGGCAGTGTGCCCGAATAATGTACCATAAAGCCGCGTAAAAGGATGCGAGGAAGTCAAGAGCGCTGCTAAGTCGCTAAGTCAGCACCTGTCGTGAGGTGGTGGTCCAGCACGGCCCCGGGGCGCCTAGGAATGCTGCTTCGCTGCTGGCTGGCGATGTCAGCCGATGCCCCCTGGGGGCGGGACAGTGACACGCTGCGGCACCCGATTTACGCAACCGGCTTGCCTGAAGTCAGCACCCCTTCGGCATGGGAATCTCGAAATTCAAACATGACACCAGACCCCACTGTGCGTGCACAACTGCCTCCAGCTGTTCGCGTGCTTTTCAACTGGTGTCGTCAGTTCAGTAGGCGGGTCCCTTCTAGTTTATCTATTTCTGTGTCCCTGCCTTTCCTGGGTGTCTCTGTGGTGCGTGTAGATCTAGGTTTTGGGTGATTTCTTTGGAACCGGTGACCCCCCCCCACCCACCACCCTGCTTGTTTTCTGGTTCTGGGGTGGGGGGGGGGTGATTATGCAGGGGGTTCAGGCAGGTGGCATGATGTCCACACTAGGCACAGTAAATTCACACACTCCTGGTTTGGCTACTTGCCAGTGGGTGGGGGCCGGGCGGGTCAACATGCTATCCAGTACACAAACCGCTCTGTCACAACAGAAGGTACGGAACATGAAGGTTCTCAATAAATATTTAATCTCTGGCCCCTGAATCTCATTAGTAGGCCAATGTAATTGACTGAAGTGACACAGATATCAGGACTGTCATAGGCAGGGTTGGCTTACACCGCTAAGTAGTACAGTACCTCCTGCACAAACTAGTTCTATCATCGCTCACCTAAATCTGCTAAACCTGAATAGGGTACAAAGCTTAACCAAGTATATAGCTTTACTAGCTCCAGTGACCCTTGACAAATGCCACATCTGTAAGGGTTCAGTCAGTGTGAATGTTAAATTAGCAGTAACACCACAATAATCTTACTACTAAGACCCATGCCATGTCTGTTTAAATGCTTTGGGAAGCCTGCATCTACATGACTGCTGGGTAATGAGCTAATAAATGGCTAAATGAAGCAGGGTTTTAGGAGCTGTGTCTCTTTTGCCTCTGGGAGGGTGGTTTTTAGGAACTCAGCCTGCAGATATTCTGTTAAGCATTCGGGATGGTTTCAGTCCTCGCCACGACGACTGGGCTGCCGAGCGGTTCTTCCCTAATCTTGTTCCACGGTTGACCTCACTTGCTTCCGGAAACTTTGCATGGGTGTGCACTATAAAACAGGGCGAGGCGATGGATGCGGCTAACTCAGGGACAACGGGGAACGGCCAAGGTCAATTACTTTATTGCCTGGGAACGGCCTGTTTCACCGTCGGGTGGCGTAGAATGAAAGGCACCCATGTAAAATTCAAAGGATTTAACAAGGCAACTATCTTGATTGAATCTCAATCACCTGTGCCAGCCTTTGTCCTGGTTTTCATTGTTTTGTAGGAGGGTTCTTTTCAAAATCCCTTAAGTTATTACAAAATTAATTACTGCCCCAGGGAGGCGGGGACATGGGGGTGGGTTGGAGGGGGTGTACGGTTTTCATTGCATGTGTTGACTGCGTAGAAGGCTTGCAGAATGGCACTTGTGACAATGAAGAACTGTAGTCAGTGCAGACGGGTCTGATGCACTGACTTTATGGGGGGCAGGGGGGGGGCTGAGGAATCCTGTTTCGGGCCAGTTCCGTTTGTGAGGATCTCAACCCAGCACAGCGGCGACGTAATGTTCTATTAATAAATCCATTTTCTGCAAAAGGTATGACATCATGAGGTTTAGTATCGACAGAAATAATGATCACTGCTCTGCAGGACTACCTTTGCAGGGCTAACAACAGTGTCTGGTGGCCAGTGGCAGAAAATGTAATTAGTCACATCCATTATACATCATTTCACACTTGGAATTGAAAAAAGTAAGAATGAGCCATGTGTAGTACAGTTTCCTGATATGATTGCTCCTTGTCAGTCACTGGGGCATCCAGCAACATGACTGTTTCTGTTTTAACATTCCTGTTTATTCCCTCACCTTCTAAAAAAAGAGGTTGTGGCTTCTCTACATCTTTCAGTTTTGTCATAAAAATGGATTTTATTGAAAGGAACTTGTTTATGGTAATATCTTAAAATTTTACAAAGTCTGTACCATTAGATGTAATTATATTGTACCTCTTTTTGAGACATGGGGCAATTAGACTTTTAATTAGGCTAATTTCAGCCAATCTGTCCCTGTCTTCGTGAATTCCATTTCTTTTGTATCCCTCTGTTGTCATTTTGGTTTAAGGCTTTTTGTTAAAATCCCATTTCAGACTCAAAGCATGAGAATAATATCAGCAATTGTTCTACACTGAGGATCACAGAAGTGATGCATTTTCATTTTGTGAATTAATGCTGACGAATAGTTAAATGTCTACTTTGTCTTAGCTAATGTCTATATCCTACCATTTATCTTCTACTGCCAGTCGCCTCACTGAAGAGTGCGTTGGTGGCGGTCGGGGGTAGGGGTGCGTTTTTCGGCAGAATGATGGACGACTGTAGTATTCAAATGAAGATATAATACACAAACTAATTAATCAGATAGGAAAGCATTAATCAGCCTGGCCTTCTTTGTGGGCTCGTCACTTTTATGGAGCAGGGATGCTAGGGGTGTCCGTGGTGTGGAAACTGGCTATGGATATGATTAAAAAGAGAGGGATGAGAGCATGGAGATGGAGAAAGAATAAAGGGAGTTGAGGAAAAGACGGTAGAAGTGATCTTTTTGAGATGGCCATTTGAGTATCACTCATGTTTATTAATGTGTATTTGTGTAAGCAGTGCGAGTCCCTCTCAGCGCTCTAAGGAACAAATGCACTTCAACCCACAGAAGGTTCATGGCTAGACTCATTAAAGGTCTACAGTGATAACTTGTTTTGAATCCTACAAACGTGCTGGAGAGCCTATATCCATATATTATAGTCATGGCCGGCATCAGAAATACATCTCCACATCCGGCCCAACCTCCCAGGTTGGAGGATTAGCCGACCGAACTCTAAGCCTGAGCCCCAGACTCCAGGACCGAAATGGATCTCTTCTTGGCAATCCAAGGCTTGGCATCACCATTGTGGCGTAGTGAGCATAACCACATGGGTGAGTGAAGGTCACATGAAATATTTTGACAGTCCTTTAATTTGCCTTTTGTAGAAGTACAGGAAACAGGTTTGTAGGAATTCTTTGGTTTTCATACATATCATTTTGCTCTGATATGAGGGCAAAGTGACCAATGAGCAGGGTCAGTCCTAGCAATAGTTTTGGGGGTTAAGGGCCTTGTTCAATGGCCCAACAGTGATATGATTGCTCTACCAGCTACGGAATTCGAATCAGCAGAAGCAGAACCTTCCAGTCAGAGGACAGCATTTGTTGAAAAGTTGATCTGAGCAAATAAATCAACACACGGTTACAACACAACAAGGCTGATCTCATTATAATTATGATTTAAATTGATTAAAATATCCCTCGTGCCGGTGGCTCTGCAGCTGTGTGTCATATTTACATTTTAAAGAGTGGAAACTGGGTTGTGACAGAATGTGACAGTAATGCAAGGTATGTCCACATCGTTTTCTGACAAACAGGGGACAACATGTTTGCATAATTCTAGGTAAAACATTGTTTGTATGAATACAGCGGTAATTAACGGTTACTATTTACAGTTTTTTTTTTATAATCCATTGCTGTTTATCTCCAAAGTTCCAGAATCATAAATTAATCACCACCATGCTTTCCGTAAATAATTGTGCTTCGCGGTGCAAAGTTATGGCACGAAAAAACAGCCGCTGCTTAAAAGATCATAAATCATCAGTGCATGTACCTACCGACCACCTAGATGGGACCGAAATTTCCCTCCTCTCTTCATTTTGTGATGCGGATGGCTATGGTTAAATCTGCCCTGACTTTTTTTGCGTGTTTTCTTATGTGCGCTCAAGCGTCACCTGCCCGGTCCCACACAAAGCCTTAATGACGACTTAAAAGGGCGCTCACTCAACATAAGATCTTTGATGGAATTAAGATGTGACTGGTTTCCTATTTTTCGTAGGAAGCTAGAGGAGTGATTGTTTAACTCATAAAAGATCTGAGAACTTGTGTGTTTTATCCTTTTCTAACGAAAACAAATATGTATCCATTTTTTAAACCACTTGGTCATGGTTGCGATGCAAAAACAAATGCATGCATGTTTATTTAAAATGCATGCTTAAAGAAAAGGTTCCCCAGGCAATTGGTAAATAAGGAAAGCCATTAGATTTCGGAGAGAATCTAAGCAGGGATCATTCTATATGCTGCAAAAATGTGTTGCTGTTATAGTTCGAAGAAAAAAAAACACATTCCATATGCATGTCAGACATTCTTGTACATTCTAGTAAATGATTCTGTACCAACAGATGAACAAAGACCCCAAGGGAAACCCCCCTATAACATGCATAAAATGACATATACAAAGGTCACATAAAAATAATAATCAAATGTACAAAAGGTATGTTACGCATCCTTTTTCATGAAAGTACACACGCTTCCATTGTGTTCTTTGTTTAAACATGCCTATAAATACACTGTATATGTAACACGTCCCCTCTAGCGTGGACAAAAGCCGCGGCAGTGGGCGGATCATAAACTTGGACAGCGTTTCAAAGGGACGCGGTTCACAAACGCTAGCCGACGCGCGGCCGGCGGCCCGGATCGAACGCGCGGCGGCCTCCCGTTGGAGCTGGGAGCTTCCTGTCGAGTGCGCCCGTTTGATAATTCGGCTCAGCGGTGGGTGGGTCGCGGGGGAGAACTGTCACAACAATCAAGGCCCGTCGCCCCCGTGAAAAGCCACTCCATGAAACAAGACTAAGAAAAAAAAAATGAACTCCTGCTTGGGCTGAAGGAAGATACCAAGTGTTTGTTTATTATTTGGTGTGGGGGGAGTAAAGGAAGTCATGGAAACACTCAGTGCTGATGTTAATTTTACTATTAATGTACTAACCTCAAGTCACATGGGGAACTGTGTTAAAGGTCTTGATCTGTACTTCTAACCTGTTTTCATGTCACAATGCCCCAGTGCTTTAATATCCTTTACACGTAATTTACACACAATTTAATCTCCCAGTGTAGCCTCACGATAACAAATGAGTGCAAGGTTCCCAACTCAAGAATCACCTCAAGATTTAAATCCAGAAGGGAGAGGTTCAGTTTCCTACAGAGGGCCGCGATGCTCGATCTGTTTGCTGGACACGGATCTGCAAGGCAAATTCTAACGTGAGCCATTTTCGGGTGCCTGCGGAAGTCCCACAGCAGCAAACACGGGCGAGAGTCACTTGAAGCCGCGCGCGCCCAAATGAATCGGCGGTCACCATATCACACATGCAGGTCAGAAGGCTAGGCCCGCTACAATAGCATTACAAATTTCCTCACAGGCAGGGAATATTGAAAGAAGTCCTATTCACTAGACTTTCTATTCATAAAAAAGAAAAAAAAAACATATAGAGTAACCAAAAAAACTTCAAAGAATCATATGCAAACTTCTCGTCAATGGCCCTCTTCCCAGGGAGGTATTTTAATGTAAATGTTAGCGTGTTAGAAATAGAGTATGGCGCCGCCCTAGGGGCCACTTTAGCCGTATCTTCCAGCTGTTGCACATGAATGCAGACCTGACAGCTGGCAGGAGGCCACAATCCACACAAGGTCCTGTGTTTCCGAGCCCCTGCCATCCTCGGCCTCACTCCAGCTCTACCGCATGTTGCCCTGCACATTCCTGGGCCCTGGATGTTTAACTTTAATCCCATAATAAGATGCTCAGCTGTCCAGGAAAAAAAAAAATGTTTTTTTTTCCTGGTAAGTTCTATTTCTTTTTAACCTCGTAACTGCAAGGAAAATGACACTTAGCCCATTTGGCCAGGAGCCTTTTTCATTCTCAGAATATGTATTTTTTTGTTAACCTCCTGAGGTGGTTGATTGCTGAATGGAGAGGGATCCTTTTGGGGACACTGGGTAGAGTTTGCTGCAATTGTGTGCTAAAAGCCATTTGTTGAGTAAGAAAACTCCGGGCTTAAGAGAAATGGACAAATGTATGACAGGGGGACATTTTTGCAGTAAAATTACATTTAGCAATGTCTTATAGTATTTCTGCTAACATGATGCTAGGTATTACAAGGGCAGACTGTTGAGTCATTTTTAATGATTTGGATTAAAAATAAAAGAGCTACTTTAAGTCCAGCAAATTGCCCAACAGGAACAGTTAGTAAAATGTTTTTAAGATGTACGTCGTACGGCAATAACCTGAGGAGAAGTTCCTCGATAAGTTACCTGTTGCCACGGCACGGGTGCAGACGGGGGGCTTGACACCCCCTCCCCAAACCACAATAGCCAGCTGGGTCAGACTTCCTCTGAAACGCGGGGTCCTCTCTAACAGACAGATGCTGTTGTGTAACATGGGGCAGTAATGAGAGACAGCTGAGGCCCTTCCTAACAGCGAGACAAATAAAGTTTAAGGATAAAACATCAATGCTGGAAACAAAACGCCTAAACTGCTAGTTTCCCCCCTCGAAATCCGATGTAGTCAAGGTAGTTCCATCTGTGGATGTGGCACAGATAGACCTTCTCTTAAACTAGCTGTAAGTTCAAAGCATAAGTGAGGGCAAACTTCTGGAAATAAAAGTGCCACATAATCCTGGCTGGGTTTAATTAGCACTGATAATCTAAATTTAATTAGCTACTCGCACCACTTGTACGTTGATTTGGACAAAAGCAGCTGCTAAATAATAGATATATTAAAATAAATGGGTTTTTGAGTAAATGTGCACTTAATGGAATGTCTGCCTTCTATAGACATATGACATTATTGCACATAATGAAGAAGATTAGAAGTCTGCAACTTTAAGTACCCTCATAACTCCCGGTCATTCTCCTGGTCATTCTCCTGCTTTAATCAGCTGAGGTCTCCATCGGCCTGGCCATGAAAGGCCACCCTGATACACCCAGCCAGGTCGTACTCAGCCCATTTTTAGTTATTTTCATTTATTCGCAGCAGATGCTTTCCTCCAGGTTCCTGCTGTTGGCACCTAGGTTCTTACCCAGAACATCACTTGCTGTTATTAGCATATGGACTCATGACTCTGTTGTGTAGCTGCTTCTGCCTCACACGTGTGTGTGGAGGTGTGCTAAGCTGGGCATCTGTGACCTTCACAGAAGATGGGGCAGTGACCTACATAAAGTGACCTTCACAGGAAATGAGGAGTACTTAATTAGAGCTACTTATGTAAAGTGACCTTCACAGACCAGAAAAACACTTTTAAAACACTTTTTATCTTTTAAAAACACTTTTAAAACATATAAAGTGACAGAACGGACATATTAAACTTTCTTCTTAGTTCTGGAAAGAACGTTAATTAACACCAATTTAAGCCAAAGAAGTTTTTGTCCATGGTGAGATAGGATGGTCCAGCATAACACTGCCAGATTCTGGCATTGAGATGCCATGTAGCTGCTTCATCCTATAGATCCTGTAGTGAAAGGAGGATTCATTAATTTGTCTAATTTCAGAAACTCATACAGAGCATTTCCTGTTTCTATTTCCAAGTCCTGCTTCCCCATCTCACTGTGCTCCATTTCCTCCTATATATGTCCAGAACAATGGCTTATAAACATTGTCACATGACCTTAAAGTGGCGCGTATAAAAAAGCATCGTTACCCTGAGTTTGCGACCCAAGATTCTCGCCACCCCCCCCCCCCCCCCCCCCCCCCCCAATCGAGCAGGGAGGAATTTCCTGACGGCTCGCACAAGACTGATACCTGCTGCCTAAGGGCCCCACGGCCCTGGGGAGTCAGTGGCATTGGGATCGCAGGCCGGCTATGTGCTGGAACATCTGTGTTCTTATGCATAAAACACGCGTACCAGACCCCGGCTCCAAATCCGCTTCTTTACCACTCCAGTTAATTAGGCACAGAACACAGTAGAAAAATTCTTTGCTTAGGAGTGATAATTGGTTTTAATAGACTGGTCCTTCTGGGCTCAGGGTGGAACATCATGCTATAGGCTTTGGTTTATAGGCACCTTGTTATTATTCCGTCACACTGTATAATGCAGAAGCTGTGGTTTTCAGATACTGACCCGGGGAAAACATTGCGAGCCAAAATAAATTTTGCGGTAGGCGTTTATTCACAACATGTGTTATTGAAATTTTAACACGGGTCCTCCTGTGAGCACACTTTTACAAGTGATTCTGAAAAAGACAAGCCGAAGCCTTTCATCTGAGTGACTAAATGGCTCAGGCTACTGTTAATATGGTGATTCTTGTCTGATTTGGTCTTCCCTTGTTTCAGTTCTCCTTCCTTCATCTGCCCCCCCCCCCCCAAGAAATTCAGCGACTCGGACTACCTGCTACACAAGACATATGTTGTCTTCTGCAGCAACAAAGAACTCAAATTGAACCCCCCCCCCACCCAACAATAAAACAGTCATCTGCTGGGTAAAGGCTATTTGTCAGCACACCCTCTACTATTCCTCTGGGGATCTGGTCATTTGGGACCTGCAGACAGTTGACATTTTTTGCTCCCTCCCAGCTGGGCGGGAGTTAAAATGTGGACTATCTGGCAAGGAGGGAGGAAGCGAAAACGTGGATTCTTGGGTAAGGAACTGGGAGGGAGCAAAAATGTGGACTAGATGGCAAGGAGCTGGGAGGGAGCGAAAACATGGACCGACTGTGGGTCCCCTAGGGCTGGGTTGGGAAACACTGCTCTCGGGAATGCCACACAACAAAACAACAGATGGAGAGTCTGGTGCCTTTGACCCAGATTTTATGGGACTAATCCATCCCTCCACTGCTGGAATTTCAGCTCCTTTAAAAAAGTGCCGCTTGGTGAGTTTGGGGTGGGGGGCGAGTTCAGAGGACTTGTCTATTCCCATCCCTTTGCCGTGTGGGATGTGCCTCTTGGCCAGACCAAACAATGACCTTTTAGTCAGGGTGCTTGACCACTTGACCCCACATCACAGCTAATAGTGACCATGACATTGACGGCGATGACAAATCGTGCCCCCCCCCCCGGCCACCACCACCAGCACCCCGCCCATAGCTGGTGTCGGATCACTAAGGAGTAACCCTATGAAACCAGGTCACCTTTGGGATTACGCCTCCCCCGCCTCCCGCAACCATGCGGTGGCCTCCACCTCACCCAATAGAAGATATAGGCAGCCTGGACAGGCTTGAGAGGATTGTCTCTGCAAATTAGTTTATTAGGAATCCCTAATTACAAGCTGCTAATCTGTCTACTTCTGCAGCCGCTTATCTCTGTCGCCAACTGTTTGATTGGGGGAGAGATTATGGGGGTGCATCTGCGTCAGCGCTAAGACACCGCCGTGCCAATCCCGCCATAAGAGCGGGGTGGGGGTGGGGCGCCTGGCTGCCGTGGCCAAGGGCCGTAAACAGGTGTGCCATAAATCCGGGAGCCATTAAGGTCCGGCGTGTCGCGACATCGCTGTTGGCGTTTTCGGGTCTGGGAAAGAGGCTGGGAGGCAGGGGTCGGCCCGGGTGACGGGTCTTCACCTCTTTAAATGGCCGTGGAGATCCTGCCTGTGGCAGTGCTCACACACCCTGGAAAGGCTGAGTGCTCCTCCGGAAAATGTGCGCGCGTGTGTGTGGATAATGTTTATATTATTTATATTACGTTTATATTATATTGTGGGGACCATAATGTGATTAAAAACCTGCTAATTTGATGTTGTGGGGACCAGTTTTCAGGTCCCCACAAAACATCTGCGACTGCAATCAAAAAATTTTGTTTGGTTACTTGAGGTTGAAGTTAAGACTGGGTAGGAGTTATGGTTATGATATGAACACAAACGTGTGTATGTGTGTGTGTATGTTTTTTTTCCCTGTGTCTTTGAGCTTGTGACATGCAGAGTAATCCTCGCCACAGGGTTTGTGCAAACAATTATGGCCAAGAGCCGGGGCTCAGCAGAAAAGGTGGCGTAACAGGAAGGTTGGGGAATGTATCTATCAGGCAGGATGGTTTTATTACTGCTGCTGGGGTCAGGGGGCAGCGGGATCCTCTCGTGGTACGGACTAAACCCGCAGGCCGAGTGGGAGTGAAATGAGAAAGACTAGGTCTGTGATAAACCCGAAGGGACTGGCGATAAGGACGGGACCCCAGTAGCCACGGGGGGGCAGAGGGGTCGGTACATTTTATCGAGAGCCTCTTTTGATAAAAGCCAAACACGCAAATTATTCAACAGTCCCCCCAGCCAACCCCAGTGCCATTGTGATCTAGCGCTGTGTCATTCCGTCGTTTTTAAAGCGTATGTAGTGCGGTGTGCTACTGGTGCCGGGAGTAATCGGATGAGCAGTGATGTGCTCACCAATCATGGCTGCAACGTCAGATCAAAGCAGGCTTTCTGTTTGCATGTATGGGCGTTTTTTATTTATATACGGTACTGTGCAGAAGTCTTAGGCAGTCAAAGAAAATGATGTTTAAATGGTCTTCATGTCAGTGTAAAACTATGATATTGATCTGTCAAAGTGTCACCTTAGGGATTTCAAAGCCTTTCCTGAAATCACTCCAGCATTTAGAGGTCCCACCCAGAGCACCCATGCGTACTTTTCGGCTCGACCATTAGCTCCCCTTGTATTACCAATCGATACCTCATCGACTGTTTTAAACTGAATAATCATGTGAACTGGAGGTGAAAATGTATAAATACATGGTATGACTGTCATGCCCCCAGCGAGATGCCACCCAGCGAGATGCCAGTGACTTTCGGGAGAACGGAAGAAATTCCTGCTAGTCTTTATTTTGTTACTCTTAATTTGCGCATGTTTTGTTTGTATGAGTTTTTTGTTCTGAGCAAATATATCCTTACTACCCAGATGAACCCATATAGTATACATACCCACACAGTACATACCCATTGACGCATCTTTTGACCGCTTATCCTAATCAGGGTTATCCCACTCAGGGCAGAATGAATGAGATTTTACGCATATATATATATATATATATATATATATACACTCACTGGCCAATTTATTAGGCAAATCTGTCCAACTGCTTGTTAACGCAACTTACTGATCAGCCAATCACATGGTGGCAACTCAGTGCAATCCATCCTGCCTTGTGTCAATGGTTCAGGCTGGTGGTGGTGGTGTAATGGTGTGGGGGACATTTTCTTGGCACACTTTGGGCCCCTTAGTACT
>JAODKL010000109.1:238974-270443 GCA_026780765.1 Petrocephalus schoutedeni
TGTAGGGGGGGGGGGGGGGGGGGGGGGGGGCGCAGCCTGACCCGGGAGCTTGGAGGCGTTGGGGGGGCGTGTGCTTCTAACAGCCGTGCCCATAGGGGGCGCCCCCGTTACTGGCAAATGGGGCAAAACTGCGGGTGACCCCGGCAGCGTGCTCATCGCTTGACGTGGTGCCACAGGTGCTGCCACTGAACATTTAGGTCCACCTCAGGATTTGTAGACCTCCTTCTTCTGGAACCTATCGAATTTTGCCATCTCTCGCGGAACGTTAAATTGACGAGATCGCCGCGAAGGCTGCATCCCCCGCGCACGGCCTTCTGCGAAGTGCCCGAGGAAAGCACTCGCGTCATCGCAGAATTGCTTGGGAAGTTCTGCATTTTCCCGAAAGAACGACAACAATAGGTCTACTGGCTGGAAAAGAAACATTTAATGAATAAAACATGATGCTCCATTATTGCCAAGTATGAACTGTGGAGTATGAGATGCTGGTAACTGGGATGTGTGGTTTACATTATCATTTTGTTCGAACGGATAATTTGAGATGAGTACAGTGTATCAGTGGCTGCTGTAATCTGGCACTCATTCTGAGTGGCTAGCGGTGCTCGCTGGGCTTTCCCCGGTTAGGGAGGGGCTCTGATGCTGATGGGTTTGGACCAGACTACAGTACGCAGCCTGGATAGAGCTCTTGATCCCACATCTGATGTCCCTTAGACGAGGGCAGAACAGCAGTAGCTCTGATCCCCAGAATGACAAAAAAATGGGGGGCGGGGGTTCTGGTGCTTTAGGACTCTTATAATGCAAATAAACATTAAAATATAGTTGAAGTGTGACTACACACTAACTAACTAAACATATTTACAGCCACTGATGCCATTAATAATAATAATAATGATAATAATAATACATGGCACAATAAATAGGCAGCAGAGGTTGTCGTGCATGTTTTATTTTGAATAATAAGTAATTTGCAGATAAATCCCTTGGTTTCTCATTAATCTGAGTCCTGCTTTGTAATAGATCAGAAAGAATGTGTGGGGAGTTCAGGAGTCTCTGTATTATTCTGTTTATATTATAGCTGCAAAGTAATATTATTTATGGGTGAAAGTCCATGCATGTTAAAACTGCATAATTATTTAACCCCTGAGTCCTGGTTAATGCTGAGTTTACACTGGTGAACAACGGCCTTGGCCAGCGTATCACTGATGGGCCTTTTCTGGCTAAAACCCCAAGTTATGGTGCATCAGCCAGGCAGTAGATCTGAAGGAAATGCATGTAACGAAATGGAGACATTGCAGCTGATTCGAAAAGGAGGATTATAAAGGAGAAACATGCTCAAGTATCCCAGGTGGGCTGGAGGATGCCTACACAGAGGGTGGGGTGTACCGCGTACTGGCGGTGCTCCGTTGTGAAGTATGTGAGCCCTACCTGCACAGACTTTGTCCTGCTTAGTAGCGGGATGGAAAGCGTCACTAAACCGAGCTGGTTTGCGTCTGATTGGTTGAAATGCAAGCTGATCTGCATCAATAAGCATGGATGATTTGAGGGAAAATAATTCTACATATTATTTATATATTATTATATATAATTCTATATATTATTCATTATTAGTAGTATCGCACATCGCAATTTATTGATGCATTCCCATTAATTTGGAGGGTTGCCAACTCTTACGCATTTGGCTTGACACTCACACATTCACGCAAGAAATCCTAAGGTATATCTATCTATCCATTACTATTAATCCATATAAACCTAAATATAACTACATCAAAAGCGTTGGGGTAGTTTGCAAACCCTACAGACTATTTACAAGGCAATAAAACCGTTACATACATGTAAATGCGTGTGCAGGCTTGTCTTGAGTTGAAAATCTCATGCCAGCCAGTTGACTACAGTTGCCAACCCTGGGAATTTGCGAATCTTCAACCACAAACTTTGAAAATTATTTATAGAATAGCTGAACGGAATGGATTTGTAACGAATTTTACACAAGTGAATGCTAATTCCTCTAGCGATTCATGATAACGTAAGATGGCAATTCTCGCAGACTTGGTAATGGGAATTAGCACCGAGCCTACCCTTCTGCAGTGGAAAATTGAAGCAGGTGGGAACTGCACTATAACTAGTTTATCTTTGCTGTATGACTTGGGTATGACTCAGTTCCTGTATGCCAGTGGAAAAGCATCATTAACAAAGTTAATTAATTGAGAAAGCCTGGGAAGCAAGTACATCAGTCAACAGCAGCGAGAGCCTGGCATACGGCCTGTATTAGTGGCAGGGAGGCTTTCCTTTGTAACAGAGAACCAAAGGCACAGTGGGTCAGGACGCTGCAGCCGCGATCAGATGGTCACTTGTTCAAATCTTAGGGTCAGCAAGTGTGTTGGGCGTTTGACTTAGGCCCTTAACCCCAAATTCCCAACTCGAATAAGTAAAATATAAAATCCACCTGAAAGCATACCTGAGCCTGCCAGATGGAATGACATTCAGCCAAGATGTGTGCTCAGATGGAGCATAGAGCTTCTTTGGTGAAATTCCATGTGCCCTGGCTGTAGCTTGGGGTTGCACTGTGTGGATGCGGCCCACCGGCATGGACAAGTAGGGGCATGTTGCCCGGTAACTTTTATTGTGGTAAATAGGTAAACCCTAATGGAAAAATGCACCATTCGGCAGGATGACAATTCATAGCATCAAGTGAGCAGTTAAGAAACTCTATTAGGTAAATGGTGCAACATCACTCAATTGAAGAGGCAAGGCTGGTGCCCCGTTAAGTGCCTAGGTCGAGGACCCAAAGCTGGCAAAGCTAACTATGCCCTACAAGCTGCCAATGAAAGCACGTTTCACTTTTTTTTTTTTCTTTGTGTTGTGAGTTGGTGTCCCTGTTCTGTGGGTGTGCAGTTTTCATGTCCCCTCCTTGTTGTTTGAGCTTCCTCCCAAACATACCCCGGTGTTTCTAACTTGCCCCAGTTTCTGCTCTGTAACGGACTGGCATCCACTCTAGGGTGTGTTCTGTGCTTTCTGGGATGGGCTGGACCCATTGTTTCTAAGATGGATGTTGTTAGTTGACTTTTTCAGTTCAAGTTTGTCCATTTCGAATAACAATACTGATGTTTCAGCAACATCTGAAAACTGCAGAGAGATCTGAACACCAAGCACGCATCTCTAAAGCCACGGCAATCCTTAAACATGCCATTGATTGATCCTTGGACGTCAACCGCTCTTTGGGTCTTCTGAAGAGAACAGGTCCCAAACACGCTTGTGAAAGGAAGCAGTTCACAGACGGAAGTTCACAAATGAGCCTGGTTGGACCGTCTGAGGAGCTGAAGATCCCAGACGGCTTCTCTCGTGGAGCTGGAGTGGCTTATGATGATCTGAATGGGCTGCTTTCATTATACACCATTGTCATGGAAATACATTCCAGAATTTTCTTCATAATGATGCCGTAATACAATTCCATGCCTCCCAGTGCCCCCCTCTCATGTCCTCCTCGTTCTGTGCTGGTGGCTCTCCTAGAGCTCTATAGCCATACTAACTATGCCGCTTATGCTGGAGGTAATTGGCCTGACTGCTCCTGTTTCCTAAACCTCCCATTTTATTCATTTGTTTGTTTGTTTGCTTGTTTTTTTGTTTATTTGTTTGTTTTGGAGAGGGAGATGTACAGCTGGTGTGGACAATCTTATCCAGAAAGGGCCGCCGTGTATGCGGGTTTTCACTGCAACTCCCTAATTAGGTTACTAATTAGAGGACTGATTGGCCAAAAATTCCACACACCTGGGTTTGAACAGCTGATGTAAAGGTTTCCCCGAAAACCTGCACACACGCTGCCCTTTCTGGATAAGATAGTCCACCCCTGCTATATAGCTTCTTAAAACCGGTGCGTCTCCCTCTAATTCAATCCAGAACCCGGCATAGAAGCAATGGAATGTTTTATGTGGCTAAAATTGACTATACATATTATTGTGTTATACACATTTTTGGGATGCAGCGGCATTTATAAACAGACACCTGTGGTTTTGTGAGCAGGATTGGGGCGGGGGATGTGGAGGTGGGAGTAAGGGGTGTACCCCCATACATCCCATCCAATGCAGAATTCCGTTCATGTAATTAGCATTCCAGGACGTAGCTTGGATGTGCCGTGTTCCCATGTATTAGTCCCTGGGAGTGAAACGAAAGTCCAACGGTTTCGCAACAAGGTCCACAAGCATATAGAACTGGCAAGTGAATCGAAGAAGCCTCAATTCACAAAAAAAAAATCAAAGATATTCCATTCCATTTCGTCCAGTACGGGAGAAATGGTCGTGACTGGATATTGCTTAAACAAACTGAGGGACTATTTTGACGTAAAATGTGCTTTATTCGTTTTAAGTATTCAAATCATGCTGCATTTATCTTAAAGAAAATTATGCTGGGAACTTGCAAAAGATCTTGATTACTTGGACTGTTAAATTGCTATAAGGTCCTGAATCATCAATGCTGGAAGTCGTTCCATGACAAGTAATCAAGCAATGCCTTCCCCTGCAGTAAAGCTTACTCCCTAAAGAGTAGAGTTTACTCCCTAAAGAAAGCCCACAAAAAAATTTTGAATAATAGAAATTCCCAGCAAATGTATTAGAATCTGAAAAATATGTCTGCATGGTAAGTGTTTCCTGCCAACTTCTGTTTTATGTAGTTTACATATTTAATCGTCTTTTTGATGTGGAACAGGAGGCATCATTAAGATCAGTCCCAGCCACATGTGGCATCCAGATTACTAGCCCCTTTGACTGACAGGCAAATCCATCCATCCATCCTGTTCAGGGTCATGTTGGGGGGGTTGGAATAAAAGGAAAATTCTGTCTTTTATTTTGTTTATTTGTAAAAAAAAAAAAAAAAGTAATAACAATAAGCAAACTTGTGCCCTGTGGCTGGATATTACCATTTCAGACACTATTTGCATATCAGTGATCCGGACTGTAATTTAAACAAACCGAAACCAATATGGTCGGGGGTCATTTTGTCCTCCACCCCCCGCCAGCATACGCCAGCTTCGGATGCACTCTGCCTGCCAGGGGAGGCCCTGGGCCACGGTGGGCCGAGCCAGCACCGATCTGAGAAGATAATAGGCTTTGAGCGAAGGTCCCGGAGTTCGCCGTGCAGAATTTAAGTTCTTAATCCGCTCTGGAGTGCTGGCACCAGTTCAACAGAAAGGAAACCAAATTACCCAGCTTTGCTTTGGCAGACTTAAGCCATTGTCAGCGAGCCATACGTTAATTTACCCCTGCCGCCCACCCCCACTCCCACCCCACTCTCCTGTTAGTCACCAGCCGGGGCCAAACCATCCAGGTCACTTGTGTAAATCTGTCAGCTTCAATGATGCACAGCTTGAGGGGAGACAGTGGAGACACTGAACAGTGTGGTCCGCGTGGCGGTCCAAAAAGAGAGGGAAAGAACCGAAACGGCGGGACCGCGGGGGCTGGCAGGCGAGGTGCACCTCGCCGGCGTCAAGGCGCGCGCCATTATTGACACGTCAGATGAAAGACGCGGGGACGTTTGACACGCTGACTGGCAGTGAGGCTGTATGTGCCAAAGCGATTTATTAGATTCTGCGTGTGGTTTGGGACCCCCCCCCCACCCCAGCCGTCCCGGCTGGGCTCCGATCCCATCTCTATATTTTTTTCGTTTTTTTTCTCCTCCGATGGCAGGCCGCCTCAAGTCACGCTTCGCTTCTTTCAGAGATTAGACAACATCCACTGTTCGTTTCTCCGCGCGTCACTCAGCCGCAAGCAGGCCGCCACTGCCAGGAGACGGCGGCTGCTTCCAGATCAGCTGCGGGGCCACACTGATATTCGGTCACTGGGGGGGGATACGTTAGCCCCGTGCTCAGGGAAACCTAAGACCGTCCCCACACTGCAGTCAAAATCCTGCCGACTCATTTCAAGTGTCTTGATTGGCACATCCGAGCCGCAATGTCAGACTCCGCTGTTCAGCACTTTCATTTTCTCCAAGTGAATCTGGGAAGTTTTTAACTCATAAGGAATTGAGCCCCTGAAGCTAAATAACTTTGTTAGGCATGTATTTCATAATCCGTTATAGGTTTATGTCATATTATGTTTCTAGGTATATGTATGCAATTGAAATTGAGAGTATGTACTGAACACACACCTTCCAAGTGGATACTGAGCAAATACCTCCTTCACGTGTACTGAACTTGCACCTCTTAAGTGTATACAGACAGTCCCCGGGTTATGAACTCTTGACTTACGGACAATTCATACATACTAACGTACTGCCATAGAGCCTATTATATTAAAAATTAACACATACCTCCTAAGTGTGTACTGAGCACATACCTTCTAAGTATATACTAAACACACAGCTCTTAAGTATGTACTGCACGCTGGCTGTTCCGAAATTCTCTCATCCCTTGCCCCTTGCTCTTATTGTCATCCCGTCCTTCTGTGTCTCAGACGGGGCCCCTCGTCTTATAGCGGCCCGGGTGTACTTGGGCGTCTGGGAAAAGCACACCACCTCAGCTGAGACACCCTCCCTTGAGATACCTTTTTACTCCCACTTCTCCCTTTTGGTGAAAATAGATAAACGTGGTGGCATCCTTCAAACAATGTTTGGCCAAAACAAAATCAGGCACGTCGACGAGAACGATACGTCACACACTCAGAACGATGGCACCTTGTTCGTTTTATATTACGCCGCATCACTTAGGAGGTGCAGAATGCTTTCAATGTGACAGACACGCATACAGAGCAGAAATAAATGTGTCTATTTGTGATTTCCACCAGTGAATTGCAGGCTGTCTGTTCATTTAAAAAATTTCAATGTGACATATCATATGTTCAACATTGCAGCACACTAGAGATGCAAGAGGCCGCATGTTTCGTGTAGCCAATCATGGACAGTGGGTGGGATCAGAACAAACGATAAAATTAGCCTTGAGGACCCTATGCAGGCAGTGACCGCTGCTAATTGATTCTGTCGATTTTGCTTGAAGTATGCGGCCGCTTTAACGTTGTAGCGTAGTTGCTGTAGTGTACAATTTCCATATGCCATCAAAGTCCATATTTACAAACAGTACATCTATTATGAGTTTTAAACTAAACGTTATACTTTAAGGTCCAGTAGCAGGATTCAAACAGGTGTGAGTCATTAATCGCTGCTCCCCCTGCTGTCCAGCTTCCCGAAGTCTCACATATCCTGGACTGAACCGGCAGCAGGCCTCCATCCACCGCCTAAAAAGCTGCCTGAAAGTGTGGCTTTATTCACTCCATCATAAGTCTTCCTGTCATGTGTCCTTGACCCCCTTTCTGTCCACCCCTATTCATACCCAAATATCCTTCCCAAATGTTCCCATCTCTGAACAAGAATTAGGTGTCCGCGACGCCTCCAGCGCTGGGAAGGTGGCGCCTAATGTTCCACTTGATCATTTTTCTTTAACTTGTTGCGAACCACATAGTGTCCACCCCCCCCCACCCCCCGATGGAAGGGCAAACGGAGACCCCCCCCACCCCCCAGTCCATCCCATGCCTGGCAACCAGGCAACACGCAGACACCTGACAAACCAAGAGAGGGCATTTTCTTTAAACCTTCAAGCCGGGCCTTCTCACCGGCCGAGATGACCCCTCTCTCTGGTGAGGAACGACCGTCAGGCATATAATTAATCGTGAACCACATACTTCCCAGGGAGAGCTCATTGACCCCAATACAATGGATGAAAGTGTCTCTTACGTGGAACAGAGCCCCTGACCTTCAGCCCAGTGGGGGGCAGCGTCTTCTTCGCTTAAGATCTGCTGGGGCTTTCTTTCAGCTCGCAGGACCTCCACTATGACAAAGGGGGGAATAAATAAACATAATTCCATGGACATAATAAACACTTCTGCCTGTAGATTGTGCCGGACGGAGAAGAGTATGTGCTTTAGGCAAAGCCTTTGTCTCAGATGGGAATTGGTACTCAGAAGTGGAACCCAAACGATATGCCTTGCCGCCACTGGAGGAAGACCGTTACCCTAGATATAGCAACCCCCCCGGGACACCATGCACATCGAGCAAACATCGAGCAAACATCGTGTGACGAGGCAGGCGCCCGGACCAGAGAGGAGGATCGCTGGAACGGGCGTGTGTTTTCAAGACTGCGTTGCTAAAGCTTCGATTTACGCATCATGTGTTTGCAATTAAAAGCAGATTTGGGCAATATTCTTCGTCAAAATGACTGTGGATGCTTTCACTTTGGGACAGTGTGAGGGCTCTTGGTCTGTCCTGTATGATTTTGTATCCATCCTGCAATGAGATATGAGTCCTGGTACTTGGTGACCTGGTGATACTATTATACATTATCTCTGAATTTTCCTCCCATTAAAATGCAAAAAATTCACATTAATATAATGAGGATCTGCCAATGCAAAAGTTGTAAGTAGACTTTCCCAGAACACAATAAGGATAAAACAGGATTTAAAAAAATCACTTCAGGCACTGGCCCATCATATTATCATGAGGTCAATAAATTATACCCATCTGCAAACACACGAAGATCTAAGATTATGCACAGACCATACTGTGGGATAATATTTTTAGATTATAGTCAACAAACAGAATATCTTGCTTTTCCCAATAGCTGTCGACATACTGTAGCTTTGCTAATTAAACAGCTTAAAAAAAATTATCATCTGCAAAGATTTAGCACGCAGCAGAACAGCTCAAAACGCTCAGCAATGACCAAACAAAGGGGGTAATGAAGAAGACACAGAGTCCATGATGGGGAGGGGGGGTGGTGGTGGTGGCAACAATTAAGCGCGTGTGATATTTGTAGCAGATTTACTGTAGAAATGCGTCAGGGACAGCAGTGCTCGCGCACCGTCACTCCTCGGGGTGAGGGCTTTTGTGGTGAGCGACAGATCTGCTTTTTAACCGATTATCTATGCACAAAATTCCAGCTATTAATAATGAATTATTTCTGCCAGTGGATATCAAAGCGGATTGGCCCTTAAGGAAAAAATAGGGGGGAGGGAGGGGCACAATGAAATGGTACAGGCATGCAGGCTGAAAGGAGAGGAACTACAGGAGGAAACTGTCAAAGAACGTGGGAACGGTAGCGTCCCGCATTCTTGTTTCGGGTCCGCTGATCAGAAGCCTGAAAGGCTCGGCCCCCACCGTCAGGGGTCCTCTGTTCGGGGCCCGCGGTGCGGGTTTTAATCCACCGCCGCCACCTTCCCTGTGGCAGCCCCCACAATAAAGCCAGAGCCCCACAGCCACCCGGCATTCCTGCTAAAGCAGGCTCACCCTCCGCACTTTTCGCTTCGCCTCTCACGCGCCCTCGGGCGCTCCGCGGCGGATTCATCTGCTCCTGACGGATTTGCCGGAAAAGAAAAACAACAACAGAAACATTTGATCTTGCCCACTGCGCCTGTATAGGTGTTGTTACTCTACCCGGACTGTTGTGGCGGTCAGATCCCGGGACGTATAGCGGCGTAGATGCAGCACAAAGGGGTTTTGTAAACTTCATTAGTCGTGCCGCGGCCTGGCAGGGATAACGAGACGTCGCCGCTCTGCCGATTTCCCCGCGGCTGCATTGTCGAGACGCGCTGAATGCATCTGAAGTTCATTCGTACCTTGTTACTCTGACCCTGTATGAAGGCGCGGGTTACAAAAAAGGCGATGTCAGTGAAGCCTTGTTCTGGAGGCAATTATAAAGGCCACAGTCTTGAGCAAGGTGTACGCGGCTTAACGGGAACCGGTTGGCAATTGGCTGATGGGGCCCCTGGTGACTGGCCTCTGTCCCCCAAGTGTCCCTTCTGCCAGAGGGCACAAAAAATCCCTTGAGTGTGGTTTTGTGTGTGTGTGGTGGAGGTGACCAAATACGCTCTAGCAATTTATCAAAAATAGAGAACGAAATATATGTTTAGGCAGGGGCGTTGGAATTAGAGGGACAGGGGGGCGTGTACTGACAATGTAATTATGCAATTTATATTTATTTACCCCCACAATAAAACGACCTTGGTATTTAAATTATTACGTTATGCCCCTACCCCCCAATATCAAACTCTCTCTTATGCTATCGCATATAGAAATATTTTAGCGCCAAAATTACTTTTTTGATTGATTGTGGCAATGAGATTAAATTCAAAATCACGGCAGACAGACCGCTATCGTGTTTCAGGAACGCTCCGGTTACATTCCGAAAAACCCGCCAAACCCGCTTTGATCGCAGCAGCAATGTTCCACCAGTTTTTGTGTGTTATGTTTATTTTTTCATTCTTTGACACACCCTTTAGTTGAAGGCCTTAGATGTGACACGCTATAAATTGAAAGGATAATATTTAAGGACTAATTGGTGCAATTCAGGCAGCATCTTAACCGCGACCCCCTGTAGTCCTAAACAGTAAATCTGCTTGTTACCTGCCTCCATATATAAACACACACACACACACATATATATATATATATATATATATATATATGTTCAGTATAAATTTTTGGATCTTTATTTAATGTTTCCTGGTTGATTGGGCCTCTATAATCACATTATGCATTGTCCTTTACTAGACATGTTTTTAAGTATGTATTTTATTGACTACACTGATTTGTCTTCATTGAAGGTGTGCTAATACAAACAAACACACACAATACATTTATTTGTCTTTTAGGAAATTTCCTTACATGCACATATGTATGTAAATGTGCTGGAAATGTAGCCCATTGTCATGGCAGTGTGAACACGTCATTTGCATGTGGATAGATTGTTCAAACTGCTTTCTAACTGGTCAAGCCATTCTGCAGCAGAACAAAAGTATGACGATCACACGTGTAGAGGCTCCCATACAGACTGGTAATTAAGTGTCATCCTCCTCAGAAGAATGGCTTTTATGCCGCGGTTTCTGATTGGACGGCGCCCGCATTCCGGAGTGCCCCCTAGGCAGAGCGCACGTGTAATTGGGAAGATCGCAGTGTCATTGTCCCCCACGAACCGTCGACGGGGAGCGAAACAGAGGCCGACACTGCGCCAAAAAGTGTCGGTGAGCCAATTCAGGAGCTCTGGGCAGTCCGTGCTGCTCAACTGGCTCACTGCCTACTACTCACTCCCACCCACGGGTCCAACCAAACAAAAAAAAAAACAGAGGGGTGGTGGTGGGGGGGGGGCTGCATTGGAACGGTTTCTTGTAAATGTTTAATAAGTTGAAATATGCTTTTTCTTGCCCTGTGACGCGGCTCAACATGGCCTAGAAGGGTGTTATGTCAAGTACCTCCCATAATGCATTGTTGCTGCCTGGTGAACTGGACGACCGGAGTGGTGATTCCTCATTTTCATCTCAACTGAGGTTTCCCTTTCTTTGCGGCGAAGCTGCACTAATCCTCATTCAGCGGGGCCCTGCCCCCCCCCCGGATTCCCCCTGCGTTCTCCCTTTCTGCCTGCCATTGTGTGCTTTATCTTTGCCTCCTTCTCCCAGTAGTGCGCCCTGAATGCTCTTTCATGGACTAGAAAAGACTCGCTCCATAATGGCCGACCCTTTCCTTTCTGCCCCTAGCTTCCGACCGAGCTTTGCCATTTAATCTTCCTGAGGCGTTCAAGATGTCACTCGCTTCTGATGACCGGAGACAAAGGGGAAATCCTCGCGGCCTGAATGGCGCGCGTTTTTCAAACGCAACGGAAGGCTTTGAAGAGAGGATCCTTGAAGCGCAGCCACCTCGCGGGCCTGCCATGGTGGCCGTTTTTGGGGGGCTTTGGGGGATTCTGGGCACCTCAAATAGAACCTGCAACGGGCTGTTTTTTCTCTTTTTTTTTTTCCAGAGCCGGGGTTGGGGTGGGTGGGCGGGGGTTACGTCTTGTTGTCCATATCAATAGTGCCACTTGATCGTGGGTCCGCTGAGGAAATTGCTTGTTTTATCAAAATAGAAGTGACAGAATGCGTTTACAGCATCCCCACACCACCCCCCAGTGACCCGACTACAGTGAGGGCGACGCTCGGGTCGCGCCCACACCTTCCTGCCCGTCGCCCGCCTTGGAGTCGGGCACCGGCGGGTGGAGTCAGACGCGGCAATGCTGCCAAATGGCCACACGGGGCGCTGCTCTCAGCATTTAACCACGCCCTGAACTGGAGGGAGGGGCCTCGAGGGGAGGAGCATACCTGCTCCGGGCTGATGCTCACTGAAAAGTAGAAATAAATGGATTGTCATATGCAGAAACTGCCAGACTGAAGTTGAACCTAAGGAGGCCATGTTTAAATTAAGGCCTGAAATGGCAAGAAGCTTACAGCAAACAACAAAGGTTTTAGCTAAGGGCTGAGGTAAGCTAAGGTCAGCAGAATTGCGGTATATGTAAAGGCACCGTGAAGGAGGGCAAGGTTAGGCCAATTCCAAGGGCCCCTGAGTGCAACAAAGTCCTGTGTATATATATGTGTGTGTGTGTGTGTGTATATATCTGGACTTTGTTTTGAGTGACAGAACCACAAGAGACAACGATGAACTTATCAAAATTTCAGCAGCTGATTATGTTAATTTAAGTGCATCATAGTGCCAGGTGCCAGTTTAAAGAGCAGCATTTCTATAATATCATATTATAGTTATAACACCTTTACATGAATTTTACGTAAAAATGAAAACTTTAGAACATTGTTATGTAAGTTGTCACTGACAGATGATATTTAGGGGTATATGCTTAATGGATACGGATAAAATATTTATAAAAAATTTATCTTCCAGAACGATCTAATAGGGCCAATCTTGGAAGATCTCAGCAGACAAATTGGCGCGTCATCCACCAGATCGTGACTCAGTAAGGAGCTATTAGAAACCGACTAATTTAAGGGGAAAACATTATTCATTTATCGGTGGAGAGGAAATAGATATATTTCATTTTCAAAAGTCTTCTCTTCAGATTTGGTCTGTGGCAGCTAGGGACCGGGGGCGTCTGAGCAGAGCAAACAGGTGGTTGAAGCTGGGGGAGGGGGGGTGTACAGAAGGAGGGAAGCTCGTGCAGAGGGGAGGGGGGCAGTTAGGCAGCCGGGCAGCCAGCCAGCCGCACGAGCGATTGGGGAGGGCGCACATGGGCTGCAAAGGCAGTGCTGGCATCAGGAGGTCAAGGGGCCCATCGTGGGCACAGAGAGTGCCCCACACATCACTGCAGAGCTCCACTGCAGCAGACAGGCCGTCTGCTGGGCCTGGGCAGAGCTACCCCCATGTGTACCTCACCCATCCATCTATTCCAATATTCAGAAATGGGCCACTGCGAGCCAGGGCACACTGTCAGTGGAACTCTACGGCCGTCACGGGACACACGTATTTATGCACTTTGGGCAAGTTAGAGGCACCGGTTCACATAATCACATGCCTTGTGCTTAATGGCAACCTGCAGAACGCAGGGAGCACATGCCGCCTCCACAGACATAGAACGTGGGCGGGAATTCGACCCCCCCACACACACAAGCCTGGAGGTGCGAAGCCGCAGAACGACTTCCTGAGCCGCCCCATGGCAGCATTGAGGCCCCTAAAATGGGGGGGGCGCATGTTTCTTCAGAAGACCGGGCCGAGGGCCTAAAGCTGGCTTGGCCCTCTGTTTGGACATATTGCTTATGAGAACACCTCCCAGACCTGTCTATACCCAACCCCCTTCACCCACTCCCTAAAATGACCGCAGTCCACTGCATGGATCAGGTTTCCGCGACTGAGAGAGGGTCGCACTCCCAAACGGCTGTTACACCATAGCTGTATCACCTCTCGGCAACGCGGCCCCCCTCACAAAGACAGTAAAAGTGGAATGCTCCGGGGGCCATTTGCGAGCTCACGCCCGGTCTCAAATCAGACGCCGGCTCTCTTTGCATCATTGCTAGCTGAGCTAATTCATTTTCTGGTTTTTGGTCATGTTTTGGGTTTGTGTTTGGCCCCGGGTTTTGGTGCAGCTGTTTCTATTTGGTAAAAACTTTCATCTTTTCTGGGAAAATGCTGAAGTTTGAGTGGACCTCTAAAAATAGTGGACGAGTGGTTCGAGGTCCTTTTTACACTACGTATTACCTTCTTCCTCTATTATCAAGTGTCTTGGGCCTGTAACAGGATTCTTATCAAATTTCCTGATATCTGAAATAGAAATGGTGGGGGAGGAGGGGTTGTGAGGGCCCTCACACTGGTCTCCTCCAGGAAGCCTGTCTCGCTGCAGGCCCTCATACTGAACTCCTATAGGAAGCCGATCTCACTATGGGCCCTCACACTGAACTCCTCCAGGAAGCCTGTCTCACTGCAGGCCCTCTTACTGAACTCCTATAGGAAGCCTGTCTCACTGCAGGCCCTCATACTGAGCTCATATAGGAAGCCTGTCTCACTGCGGGCCCTCACACTGAACTCCTCCAAGAAGCCTGTCTCACTGCAGGCCCTCACACTGACCTCCTCCAGGAAGCCTGTCTCACTGTGGGTCCTCACACTGAACTCCTCCAAGAAGCCTGTCTCACTATGGGCCCTCACACTGAACTCCTCCAGGAAGCCGGTCTCACTGTGCGCCCTTACACTGAACACCTCCAGGAAGCCTGTCTCACTGTGGGCCCTCACACTGACCTCCTCCAGAAAGCCTGTCTCACTGCGGGCCCTTACACTGAACACCTCCAGAAAGCCTGTCTCACTGCGGGCCCTCACACTGACCTCCTCCAGGAAGCCTGTCTCACTGCAGGCCCTTACACTGAACACCTCCAGGAAGCCTGTATGGCTGTATGGACAAGTCTTCCTGCATAGCATTACATTACTACTTCAAAATCAGCTACCTTTTCAGTGCTGTTACAAGCCTGTCTAAACCAAGGGCTGGAACCAGCCACTTCTTGGGCAAAGGTACAGCCTCTGATACTGGTAATCCACAGCTGATCCTGTAACTGTAACTGTAAGTGAACAGTCCGTGTTAGCGGGCTTACATTATATCTGCTTTCTGGTCTGTCCTGATGCTGAGAATCACTGCTGTCACAGATTGTGAGAAGTGTTACTGTCCACGGGACATTCCAGAACATTCCAAAAAGCCCTATATCATGTAAATTCCTCCTTTTTAGGCCTTAAAAACTGCTAAACTAATGGAATCCTATATTGCTACCCTTCTTTTGTGACACCCGCCTCCCAAAACTGCATTGAAGATTTTATAAAGGCACGGGAAAGGCATTCTTTGAAGTTGGGAATAAACCTGTTATGTATATAAAATTGGCATTAAACGCTAAACGTCTACACTGAGGTGAAGGTCGGCTCGCCTCAAACCACAAAGGAAAATGTTTTTCTCCACCATAAGAAAGTACATCCAATGTATTTCCCATATCAATCACCATATTATGTGTGAGGGTCAGATAATGGCTAGTTAGCGTGTTCTAATTGTTCATGGGTCGGACCGAGCCTCTGGCATCGCAGTGCCGGGCCTATTGGGCTCACAGCGGGGGTGATTTGCGACCCACTCAGAACCACAAGGAGCCTACCTTCATGCGTCGGCTCCTATCCATCACGCTGAGCCCCACTGTGAACATCGCCCTTTGTCCCGGCTGGCATTCTCCCAGGCATTGTGCACTGACTATTTAGGGATTTAAAGGGTCATTTGCACAGTTCTTTTGTCAATGACCCTTTTTCTGTGCTGAATCAGGGGAGATGGGTTCCCGGTTGGGCCAGGTTAGCGCCCCGAGGCCACAGCAAGGGAACAAACAGGAGAAATCCAGCTCTGCCTGTCATTTTTTTTTTCACCCGGTTGCTCAAAATCCCAGAAGCCTCAGCGAGACACTTTGATTCATGCAATAGTACTGTAACCCTGTGAACCCCCATGCCCCAAGCCTGCTAGAGTGTCCTCTGGAAATCCCATCTACAAGCTCCAATGGCTCAAAGAAAGGCTGAAGTAACTGGCGGCTTTTTGGGAAGCATTACGCAAAACAGTATCAAAGGTGGGGCATTTCAAATAACCCGATTGTGGCTGGTGCTCTGAGAGATTCGTTGCTTTGCATGTGCTGTGTCAGAAACTCTTTACAAAACTGTAAACTGCAAGCACACCTGCCTCTGACAGATGTGACACGTAGCTGGATGTCTTCAAAACAAAAACTTTGCTATCATAAAAACATCATATGAATCAATATCATGCTATGTATGAAAATAATTTTGTTCAGTTGCTTAACCAACTCTTAGTCATCAGAGCTTGTCATATTGGAGCAAAGTGGTCAGGATGGGAAAGTTAATTTGACAGTAGATAAGAGATAAGATAAGAGACTTTATTGTCATTGTATCAAAAAAAGTATTGGTTAATGCAAATAAGGCAGGTGTGTGTATTTCCTATGCCTCATTTTCACTAACACAGTGCCAAACTTTTTCCCAATCCAGAACTAGTTCCATTCATTTCCACTGCAAATCACTGACCCTGGTCCTCCAGTACAGCACCACAGAAAAGCTGGTCTCAGAATTCAGAACTTGTAGCTCCAGGGAGAATGGGACCTGCTATTGGGTCCAAACATTCTACATACCCAGAAAATTCAATCCATGGCCGATATGGTTTTGTCTAATTGAAACAACTTACCAGCTTATTAGCAGAATAATGTCACATAATTTTTTTCTATTCTGTGGAAAGATTTCTGAAAGTGTCCGAAAGTTTTCTGTGGAAAAAATCCTGTGGAAGATCAATTTTCTGGCCAGATTTAAGAATAAATTATAAAAATGTTGTAGGTCAGATAAATAAAATATTGTGGCGTTCAGGTGGCAAAGAGATAATGATGCGGACTGCAGGTCTGTTTTTAGCAGACTGTGTTACTGCGAGATCCGTAAAAGGACAGCGGCAAAACAGCAAGCGAAAATAAACTCACTTACAGACAGGGAAGCCTTAGGTTTATGGAGACAGAAGTAAATACAGGCAGTAGAGAGAGAGCATAATGGGTCAGGCTCTGAAAACTTATTTTTTTCTCGGTTCAGTAGCTTACAAAAACTTAAAATCTGAACTGGGTCAAAATAAATCCAAAAACGGAATACATGTGAGCATTTACTTTACTCTCACTTCCGCCTACATAAGATTTCTCTTCCATTCTTTCTTTTTTTGATGGAAATGCGGGCAGGTTCTCAAAAGGTTCCAGGCTGGAACCAGCCCAGCACCAGTACCGGCACCGGCTCCGTGTGGATGGAAACAAGGCACTAGGGTCCTGTCTGTAGGACAGGAGAGGACTGTGCAGGAGAGTACTGTGCAAAGCCTTAATCCACATGCCACAGAAGATACCAGAACTTCCTTGAGGGTCTGTGAGATGCTGCTATGTTTTCATGCTTCATAACTCGTGTAGGAAGACCACACAATAAGTTAATTTCTCCACAGGCTCAGCAAATGACCCACCCTTTCCAGACCTTCAACCTTGTAAAATATCAGAAAACAATGAACTCCAGAAAAACATTAATTAATTAGTTTGTTTTTAAAGTGGCTTAGAAATGGTGTGAACAGTCACCGTTGGTTGATGGCTTTCATGGAGGCAAACCAAATATGCCTTTACTTTTAATGATGGTTAACAAATTCTGTCTGATGGCAATTGGTTTCGTTTAGCTGTCACATAGTTCTTAGCTACATTCACCCTTCAACTGAACCAGCTTCCAGCTTTACATCGCGAACCCTGAAGCCGAACAACAGAACAATGTGCCCTCCCAAGCCCCCCCACAGCTAATAATGGGGTCGTGGCTTCTGGCATTAGGGTCAGGGTTGGGAAAAACAGCACAGAAAAACTAATGGAAACCTAAGGGTGAGTAAACCGAATGTCATTACAATTACAATTACAATTACATAACATTACAATACATTACCTATTTACTCTAAAAAGATTAGTAGCAGGGAAGACAATAGACCATGCCTCCTAATTAATATGCATCTATAATGTATAATGTGACTAAATATTACGAAAAACTATGTGAACATATTAACTAAATTGGTTGGTAAACTACCATTGGCCCATTTGTTTAATCTTATTACTCGCCCAGCAAATTTGTACCAGAAGTGATTTGCATTTATATTACTGGGTGCTGAGGATCACAGAAGCAGGGCTGCCTTATATTCACGTCTGGTTGTAAAATCGCTACCCTTCTCACCACACATTTTCAGTATATTATCTTTTCATTAGAGCGTGATTTGTGTGTTTTGTTGTCCTAGCGCAGCGTGTCCAACCTCATTAAACACACAGATAAATCACAGCTTCTTTGGAACGCATCATGTCTGAATTAAGCGTGGACACGCATGAGAATTCCTGAGTTGTCAAGTACAGGGCTGGACGGGGGGGGTGGGGGCCCGGGATCTGGGTTTCCCATGTCGCTGTCCTGAACTGTGTCACTATGAGAAGAGTTCAGGGTCTCCGGTGGCCCTGTGCGAACAGGGTATGCGCCGGGTCTGTTTTCACGGGGAGCTCTAGCACCGGGGCCTCAGTGTGCCCGGACGCGAGCCGCTGGGGCCCTAATAAACGCTGGCCACTGAATAAGCCCCACAGAGTGGTTCTTCAAAGACCCCGCCTTTATTGACCCCAAATTACAAGTGTCTTTCAAGCCCCCATTTACATGTGAATGGAAAAAAGAGAGAAAAAGCCGCAACCATTTAATAGGTAGACACAGGCTATCAGCTGTGTGCTACTCTCTCCAGCTTTAATCTAGGAGTTGCCGTTCGGCATCCACAGGAAATCATTCACTTCCTAATTACCTGCACATCAAACGAGCCACACAGCAGAGCGGGCAATAAATTCAATCCACTCCATTATGGTACAACAGCAACAGCTGCCTATAATTGATGTTATATATTTAAACTGCTAACACATGACTTCCACAATATGCCCCACTTTCCCAATTGATTTAACCGGGTTGTTGCATAGGTACCTTGAAGGATTTGGATTCAAAATGCACCCAGTACACCAGGAAGGTGGTTGTGGAGGGAGGGGGGGGGGATACAATTATGTGATTTAAATAAAATTAAGCAAAATGTAAACTTGTAGTTGACGAGCATTCATTTGTTTTTAATTGGCTTGCCAAGTTAATCCTTCGTGTAATTGCTTACGGCATCCTGTAATGAACGTTTCGATTATTTAATTTTATTTTAGCCGTGCAAATGGCTGGCATGTCATTCAAAATGCTGCGAGATTTGTCTGAGAAAGAAACAGCTTTAATTCTACAAAAATTGAGCGAGAAGTTGTAACTCAACACGACACCTACTACTACTAGTAATCCGATTTTACTTATTTGTGCATGTTTTCTCCCCTTCATATCCCCGTGAATGCAGTTGGCCCACTTGCTACTAGATGCACAAGATGATACACAATTTTTCGCAACTACGCAACAAATCATTTAAATGCCTCCCCTGTGGCACTGCAGCTCCAAGGTTCAAGCTCCTTGTTTGGCATTTAGGAATTCTTATATACACTATCCAGCCAGTAACATAATATCCAACAGAATTAGACAGCACAACGCAAAGACAAGGGCACCATGATAGCAGAAATGACTAAAACAGAATGTAAATTATACAATAAATAAAAGCAGTATAAATGAAATGTAAGATAAATGATCCAACAGCTAGGGAGCAGACAACTGTCACAGTGCCCAGTTCCACAAAAATGCATCGAGAGTCATCAGGGGTCCCATCCAAAGCTATCGAACAGGAAATTCCTAAACAGCGCGAGTTAGGTTTACGCCCCCTAAACGCCCCCCACCCCCCTCAGAAGCTGGGCTCAACAAGGGCTGATTCTCTGGCCTTACTCAGCACATACTGGCCTGTGCACAAAAGCCCCATTCTGCAAACAAAGGCCGTTATCAGGACTGCCATTGGGATCTGTGGCCAGGCCGGGGGGCTTTCTGGGATTCTGACGCTTCGGAACGTGGGACGGCGGCGGCGAGCAGACCGGCCCGCACGCGGCGTGCTGTCGTTTCGGATCAGGGCGTCCCACCATCATAACCTAAGCACAGCCAGAAGACATCAGATTAGTAAACAAATAACATGGTAAAAGCTAACACATTCTCTGGTGCACTCTACAGGGAAATGGGATTTTCACATTTCGGGAAAATGCTAAAAGTGCTAGAGAGTTACAGTCTTTAAGTTAATATCTGCTATTTCGTACAGTGACAAATACTTTAATTCATCCTAGATTAAGATCATTAAACACTGCAAAAACTGCTAATTAACTCTCAGGGGAAATTTGATTTATTTTCTCATTGTTATCTAAATTAAACGTGCCTGCATGACAGAATGATCTTAAAATATTTCATTTTGTCACAAATATAACTAGGATGAATACTTTAAGACCAAACTAAGCAGAGTCTCTATGTTTACTATACAATTACATTTTAAAATAAAAAATTAATGGCACCATTGTAAATATTGATTGTTTTTTTTTTCTGGGCAATTTGACCAAGTGCAAGGTAAGTATTTAGTATCAGTATGTAATCTATATCCAGCACTATTTTGGTGACATACAACAAATCCACTATTAAATTGCACCTCATCAAACAAACTAACGGCTTCCTCTCACCTTACCTGGAGGCTAATTAAAAGCAGGTGAGCAATTACTAACACCGGTGCACCTGTGAGTCTTTCAAACTGTGCAAAAACAATCCCCCTACACACACACACACACACACACACACACACACACACACCTCACCCGCAGAGGTTAGCCTGACAGAGGCCCTCTGCTATACTATTAGCGTCCTAGAACATAGCTGTACATGGTAGATGGGCTTATGGTCCTCCTGTATTCCGAACGCCAATATTCCAAAAACGGGAGCTCAATACTAATCTTAAACCCATTGCTGTGTAATTATGAAGATAATGGGCAGGCTAGGGGCAGTGTGGGATAAGATGATCTCAAGTTTATGGAGACCACAGAAAAGGCAGGCCGTCTCTCTGAAAAAGCCTCCAAGTGATTGTGTTACACGGGGCAGGTGAAGCAGGACTGGCTACGTCTTTTATGTCTCTGAAAAAAAGAAAAAATTGAATCTACAGTAATTTACACGCTGAATCTTTGCCCTGGAAAACAATCTTTTGTGACATCAGCCTTTTCAGGAGTGAGGGCACCAAAGGTATCAGCTTGCACAAAGCGGCATGGCCCTATTGACGGGCCATGTTTTTATTGTTTTGACCTTTGCGAATGTTAGAAGTGATATCTTAGAGGTAGGGACCGCAGCTTTAGATGTAAGGAGGGGCCCGGCTTTTGTACCGTTAAAGGTTTCTAACTCTAATCCTGTCCACTTTGGGTAAGTACGTCTGCAATGAAACGATATTCTGTTAAGAATCTTATTACATATCTTATACCTGTGATATTATTGCACTATGTAGCGCCTCCTGTTAAAAGCCAAGGACAAACCACTAACATGGCCAGAGTATAGCAGCCCCAGGAACACCAGGCCAGGAGTCTCAGGAAGCACAACAGACAGGTCTACCCAAAGCAGCGTACATGTTTTCCTCTTTCACATTTCAACAGCTGGACATTTTGCTGGAATAATTGGCAGCCATATACTTTGCTCTGGAGTGGTGCCTCCAGGAAGGTCTACCATCACCTTTACACACTATAGCCCAGCACCTGCTGTGCTGATGGTCCAGCACGGTACTGGACTGGCCTCCACTCTCACCCCACTTCCTCTTTCCGTCTCTGGGTCCTCACCCTCACAGAAGACAGCACATGGCTAACTGCCCTTTAAAGAGGTTTACTATCATCAGACAGATGTACCAAACTTAATGGCACCTTTTTCTGTGGTTTTCTTTCAATGAGAAGTTTAAAACACATCTCTCTGCTCCCGGCCCATTAATACCCTTCACCATTCACTGAGCCACTAAAGCTGTTTATTGAGCAGTGAATACATTCTATCTTTTATAGACAAGACTGCATATAAATCCAGTCATTCTCGAAACGATGTGTTGCTTATGCTTTTGGCCAATCTGTGGGTGCTTTTCTACTGCACCAGGTACTGTACTTTTGGTATGGTACTGTTGGTACTTTCCCTTTTCCATTCACATTCTGTTGGGTCCCAGTACCAAAGGTTCCAGTGCCTAAAGTACCAAATCTATTGGGGTTCTTTTTTGGTACTTTGGTACTTCGGGGTGGGACTTGCAAACAAGTTCAATGTTGATTAGTTTTTCAAATAGCTTGCCACTGAAACAGACTGCAATCGGCGTATTGAAAAAAGTTAAAAGTTTGGATATTCGTAAAGCAAAAAATGACTTGAAAATACATTTCTCACTCTGGGATTGATCTTAACAGCAGGGATGAGAATGATTATGATTGGCCCATGGAGTGCATGCAGAGCTCATGTGAAAGCAGCACCAGTAAACTTTAAACTGATTTTTTAAAACATGCTACATAATCTGGAAAAGGAATGATCATTACAGTTGCAAAGCTTGCTAAGTTTTGTTTCATATGACAAAGTAAAAATGCTTTAGTGAAACTTAAACTGCCCCATGCTACAATGTCCTGACAGTATGATGGTGTCAAACAGCCTGATCTCAGCTCAGCTGACTCTCACAGTCCTTGCGATGCAAGAATTTCATGTGCATATCATCGCACATTACTCAGCACTACAATGTACTATAGCCATCATTTAGTACAAAGTACCCCGCTTTGTGGTGTAATGTCAGTCAGCAGAGGTACCAGTTTTTACACCTTAAAGTACCGTACTTTTGTACTTTCTTGAAGTAGTGGAAAGGTGCCTTCAGTTTTCCCATCACAGGCAGCTGAATTACGCCTCCTATTTCACCCTCGTACCCTGAACTCCTACCTTTTAAGAATGGTAGGGGGTTGGCCTGGGATTTCAAGAAAATAAAATTAAATAGAAAATTGATTAATTGGCAAATAGTACATTTACTGAAGTGGGGGGGGGATACAATTTATAAAAGATTTATCCTATATTAGTGAAATGTCGGGATATTATATGAACTCTCTACCCGCTATGCAATGTCCCACCTGCTTTCTTAAATAATGTGCTCGGTTTGCCCCAGTTACTAAACATATATGTACCCAATGCCCCACCCCCTGCTCCCGCTGGGTAAAAAAATAGGAAAATTTAAAATCTGCCAAGGTTAATTAAAGGCTTTATTTTCTTTTACTACTCTGTCATTTCCTCAGATATCACAGACGACTGATGTCAAATTACAAGGCGTGTGTGTCACATTTACAATGTAATTTCACACTTGTGTTTACAGGGGTTTTAGTCATATTTAGAGCGAGTGTATATTTTTGCAGTTGAACTGCCTGATCAATACACTCAGTTGAAAAGGTAAGTATTTTATTTGTAAGTTTGTAAGTATTTTGTGATTTATGCTCATCTGTTAGAATAGATTATTAAATTTACCTTTGATTAGGAATTAAAATTACCTTGGAGTGAGAATTTAACCTTTGAAACCTTTTAAAATGGAGAGGGAGTATTTTTGAGAAGAAAGATTATAGAATATACCGAACTGCAATGAAAATGTGCCACAGTACTTGAAACAGGCTAGGGCTGGCAGTTGAAATCTGACCTCTACACTGTGTGTGTGCAGTTGCTCTCCATGTGCTCTATGGGACATGGTCTAAAGACATAAAGTCAGGCTGAATGGTGTCTCTAAATTGCCTTTAGTAGCCATATATGTACCCTCCAATCCTGGCATCCTGTTCAGGGTGTGCCCCAGCCTTGTGTCCTATGCTGCCTGGGGTAGGCTCTGCCCTGACCCTGACTACAGGTCACACTAAGCAATCCATACCATGCCCGAGCATGTTTGACCCTCAAAGTCTAGTTCGTTTGACTAATGTAGCTGCTCCATGCTGTGTCCAGGTGCAGTACGCTCATCTGTGTCCAGGCCTGTTAGAAGAGGTGGCCCTGGGCAAGGTTCAGTTGGACTTGAACATGGTACAGATAGTGCACGGGTATCCAACTCCGGTCCTGGAGAGCTACTGTCTGGTAGGTTTTCTATCCTACCTGGGTTCTGATGAGCCATACCAGGTCCTGTTACTTACCTGAGAACAGGTGTGGCTCATCAGAGGCCCGGCAGGAAAGAAAACCAGGCGTCTGCCAAATGCTGTAAATGTAAATGTAAAACCAACCAGACAGTAGCTCTCCAGGACCGGTGTTGGAGAACCCTGACATAGTGTGATCACTAACCATGCCAGAGTATGAACCGGACCCAGAAGGAATGGATTAGGTGGCATAAAACATTTAACAGACATTGGCCTTCAGTGGACATGCAGCGTTTGCTGGAAATTTGGCTTGAGGGGAGTATCCAGCAACAACTGGATGCAACACACAAAAACACAGATATTTGATAAAATACCGCACGATTAAATGAATATCACTGCATTGCAAATTGAAAAAAAATCCCTAAATGAGCACATAAGCTACAAAATAAAGACATTAATCATGACCTTCAGTGATCTGTGTGATGGCACAGTGATGAAAATAGTGTGCCCAGGCCCAGAACGTTAAGTGCAATCTGAACACAGACCAGCGGAAGACTGGGAAGGGGTGACAATCGTGCTTGAACACAGAACCAAGCCACTGGATCAGTTGTGAAATGAAGTAAGCCAATGGATGGATGGATGGATGGATGGAAATAACTGACCACAGTCTGTAATCACTCTTCTGTAATAATCACGACAAGTGTAAATCAATGAGTTCATAGCATTTAGCTTTAATTAGCATTGTTTAATGTGTGTACTGGGATATGCAGTAAATGTCAACAGGCGTAAACATCGTTGCCGCACGCCTGATAAGCCAGTTCACTGGATAATTGTGCAGTAATTAAATGATTGGTAGAATTCGAAAGGCCGCTGAACATGCGCCTTGAAATAATGGCCCTATCGAGTCCTGAAATTCATGACTGAAGTCAAATTCCAGACGTCCCTGCCAGCAGTTGACACAGCACGAGCAAATGGTGGCGTAAACAAAGCCCCTGTTGTTTCTGAGCGCGTCCCTGTTTTCCTAAGAGGCGATCATTGCAAACACGTGGTGTGAGCCATTCAAAAGGTTTATTGAATTGGTACAATATTCCAAGCTGAACATTTCATTCTTCTCAAATGTCTTAATTGGTTTGAAAAAGTGCACCTTCTCTGGCAGTGGTGGCGTGGATATTAGATGAGTGATCCATGGTGGCCATCATACTTATTGCGCATAAATGCTTAAGTGGCGTGTACAAGTGCACCAGAAAAGTACAAATCAATGTTGTGTAGTACTAATTGCCTAAGTTATTATCATATATTTAGCTTTTTCAGTTACCAGTTGGGTTTTCATGCATTTGAATTAATTTAAATATACACCATACAATATATTTGCATACAGAAAAAGTGTAAATTATACACCTTTATTCACTAATTAAACGAATGAATTAAGTGAGCTGGTGGTGAAATTTAACAAATATTTAGAATGGCTGGTATGCACCTGAGGAGAGGTTTGGGATCTGAAGCAGTGTTCTTCTAGCCATCCAGCAAGATATCAGAAAGTTTTTGGAGAATGAAGAAACACTTGTTAGTTTTTATTGTGATATTGTGTTACTTTTAATTTGCATATGCTAAATTGTTTTTTTTTTTGTCTGAACAAATATATATTTACCCAGATAAATAGCATTAAACATTTTCCTTGATGGCCCAAGACTTCTGCACAGTACTGTATGTATGTATATTAATATACATATACATTTATATAGAAATATATGTGTGTATATATATAAATGTACACATAAATATATGATTTATGCTTTTTCTGTATAAGCTGTTCTCATGCCCCAAAACAGATTCTCACATTCTCAGACCTTAAAAGCATGAAGATGGACATGCCGACCACGTATCCATTGGGTTCCCCGCTGTGCTCGAACTTCTTTTTACGAGCTGTGAATGGAGCGGTGATGAATGTTCTTCAGTGGTGGGGGAGGGACCCTTAGGTATTTTCATTGTCATGCATCGCTCATCAAACACAAAAAAAGAGAGGAAAAAAAAGTCACATGATCAAAACAAACTCACAGCTCTCCAGGGTGGAAAAGTGAGGGGCAGAGAAGGTGAGAAGGTCACAAAAACACTTACAGGGAGTTTTTCTTTTTGGTGGGGGGTGAGTCTTACTTGTTTTTTTTTTTTTAAGATGAAAGTAGAATGACACTGTTCTGCTTCATATAGCTGTGAAAAAAAAATGCATTGCCCCAATTAAATATGGACTAGCAAAACATAGGACAAGTTAAGTGACACCCTTTGGCCCCAAACAGGCCTGAATAAATGTGCCAATCAGTTACCCCCAGCCCCCCGCATTCCTCGCCAGCAATGCCATGGTGATGACAGCCAGCTAGACCCTGCCTTTGTCACCACCAGCTGAGCCATGCTTGTTCTGTGCCTTCTACTCCCCTCAAAAGTATGAAAAACAGAAGGACAAACTGTCATAGGGTTTTTGTCTGCACCTTAAACTTGTTTGTTTGTTTGTTTAAAATAGCGACTGATTTTAAGAGTTTCTTTCACTGAACAGCTACACGGTAGCTTGAAGTGACCAGTCGCTGCTTTTAAATTCATCTGAACATCAAGCTTGAAGCAAGACCAAGTTTAAATTCATAAGTTGTCATAATTTGTTAGTGAGCTGCCTCTTGTTGAAATGTATTCGGAGTCCTGATTCTGGGGCAAATATTTGGGTATGGACAGTGGGAACTTGTCACTACCAATACTATGGGAGTACTGGGTGGGAGGGTTCGGGATTGATTTGGTCCGTACTGATGTTGAAAACAAACCTATGCCCTTATTCTGAAATGGAGCCTTTTTGGTATTCTTTTCTCGATCTGCTTGTTCGCCAAGTGCCTGATTTTATTACTCTTGCAGTAATTATTTTTTAATCGAATTTTTTCAGCTTGTCCAAAGCAGCACACATACTTTAAGACTAAAACCGAATAATGTGACTAAGGGGTGGAAGACAGGGGTTAGAAAGAAGAAAAAAAAAGTGAGGAGGAAAGAAAACAAAACAGGAGACGTGAGAAAACAAAGTGGCCGTTGTGTTCTGGAGAGGGTGGGAGACGTCAGGGCCTGTGGACACTGGAAATAAGCAGAAGCCAGAGTGATATGGCTGGTAATCAGGCACAGCAGAAGTGAATGGAGATGCTGGTGACCTGATTTCACCCACACAGTTGTGATATTTAACCACCTACACTGCGGGATCTAGTAGGCTCCTCGCCTGGGACTTGTACTGACAGTTTTCAGGTCGCATTACTTTCTGATCACCTGCCGCACTGAGGACTACTGAGTCAGTTCTGGAGGAAAGTGAGGAACAGGGATCCAGTTCTGCCATCAGAACTCAGTGTGCAGTTCTTGGAAAAGCCTCTGAGTTTCAGGTATTCTATTCTGCTGAGTCAGGTCTCACTGTTTTATCCGCAGCATTATACACATTAACAAAGAAAAACATATATACTGCATTCATACTGCATACTTCAGCATATTCCCAGGGCTATAAAAACACTTTAATTGTTTTATTTAATTATGCATATTTTATTATTGCCTTAGGCACGTGTTCTGCTGCAGTGCAGCCTTTTTAAAGATCATTTGTAAACAGACCATTTACTTTAAATGACGATAATCAAAAACATTCTTGCCAATTTCATCTCAGGTCAAAGCGTTCAGAGGCAGTGGCATTCAGAGGCAGAGGCATTCAGAGGCAGTGTGATAGAAGATTAATAAGGATATCATTTTATATTTAAATCATGAATTGTTTTTGCATGTATCAGATATTAAGGAATGCCATTCAATATCAGTTAGACCCATCCATCCCTCCATCCATCAGCCATGCATTCATCCATCTATCCATTTATGTTTTAATGAGCATAAAATTCTTGGTGTTTACATTATTATTGCCCTGACTGAACACAGTATTCTTCATATTTTACATTATTGAGAACCTTGTACCTCTACTAACTTGTGTCAATAGCAAAAATGCAAACAAAAAGTGAAATATAAGAACTCTTGTTCTTTAATAACACAGTACATACAAAAGAAAGGTCTCGGAGGCCCACTGCTCAGTTTACTAGCAATTAACAGAAACGTGGAGGACAGGCTTAGTGGTATTGTGCGTAAATGTGTTCCCCTGCCGGCATTTGGCCGTTGCCCCTGGGACTGAGGTTCTGGCCTTCTTGATGAACCGCCACTCCTCAGTTTCAAAGTCTGAGAGGAACAGCCTTCGGGTTTCAGGTGTTTCGGGGAGTTAAACAGGGAACGGAATAATTAGCCGCTGAAATCCCAAGATGATTCCCGCTAGGACAAAAACACCAGCACTTCACTTTTTCAGCGAGACTCTTTCCTAACAAAATATTATTTATACAGTGTTGTCTCAAATAATTATCCCCACGACTCTAAATGGGATAAGCGTTTGCAAAATGGATGGATAAAATATGTAAAAAGGCGTGTCAATCTTCACCCTTCACGCAACCCACCTACCCCAATCCTTGTTGTTTGTGTCTGAACGCAAGCAGGTGGAGTCAATAAACAAAATGTAGCTGTTAGGCACACACAGACCAGGTCCAGTACGCTTCCCTTTCGCTTTGTGAGTCCCATGTCTAGTTTGGGGTCGTTGGGTTGGTCACCGTCACCCGTGGCACACTAATGAACTCATGTCGGCCGGGATGGAGTCACAGAGACGGCAGGATTGGCTCCAAGCAAGCTGCATGCCCAGTGATCCAAAACGTTCATTAATGTATTTATTTACCTCCCACCTTAAGGTGGTGTACTTCAGATTCTCATCATCAAGATCATCATCATCCTCACTGACGTAATGTGCAGTAATTGATGCATGTGGGTGGATAGCTGACAGTCACTCCTGGATGATGTCACAGATGATGTCATCTGACTACAACACAAAGCGACGTCTCTGTTCAATCCTTCTACCCTCCCCTGCAGATTCCTTCAGCATTTTAAGGAAATAATTAATTACCGGACTGCAAACATTGTGGAGTGGTTGCGTGCTTAATGTTCCTCGTCACCCTTTGATCAGCACACTCCTAATAGATACACTGTGGTACAACCCCTAATATAATCTTTTGTTTACTATCAATACATATTCATTTGAAATGTATGCTCTTCCCAGGGAGAAAAAAACAATCAAATAAATAATAAAAAGCCAGTGAACTCATTTGACTTGCAAAGAAACTGGTGGCAAAATCATGCTATAATTTGTTAAATGTCATTAAAATTGCCGCTCACATTAATTTGGAATATTGTTTCTACAACCTTTGAGAGACAAACTGTTGAAAGCAATTACAAGCCTAAATTGAATTTCCAATCCGGTCTTATTGCCTCGATACTTTTGGGAATCGCTGCAATTTGCTTTCGCCTGCAGATCTGGCTGCGCGCGGAAGAGCAGAGGGCTCCTTCCGGCGCCAGGACCGGTTCTGACCCACGTTCTACGCGGCCAGCAATTAAAACATCATGTCACTTTTACAGCTTGGTGGCGGGACTCTTAAACTCATCCCGGGATGATTTCATTCTTACCCATCATAATATCCAGCTGGCCTGGTTAAGACATCACAGAAGTACATGCAGATTTGCTGGTGGCTGAATCAGGATAGTGCTTTTTCTAATTAGAGGGTGGACTATTTCGCAGGCAGATGAATATTGGCAGCCTGTCTGTCCCTCCCTCCCATTCTCCTCCATGCATTTGTACATCTATTTGACTCCAGTCTTCCATTCTTGCCAAAGCCAAGGTCATCCTTTCAGTCACCAACCCTTAACAAGCATTTCAGCGAGTTTGGATAGTACACACCCCACAATGCCTCAATAAAAGCGAGCGCACGTGTGTGTGTGTGTGTATAGAGATGCTTACACTTGTCTGTACATCGGGGAGGGGGGGCTTCTTCTGTGGGCGTGAGCGTTTCCGTGGCCGCAGTGCCCTGCTCTCACGGCGGCCTCGCGCGGACGGCGTGCGCTGGCCGCGCGTGCTGTGCCCCGCGCTGCCTTCCCGCCAGCCCTTGTCTCCGCCTCCCAAAGGAGGGGGAGAGGAGAGGGGTGGGGGCCCGTGCCGAGCCAGCGACCTCCACATCGCCATCTGTATGCAAATGTCACCCGTTTCGGTAAAAACTTTGATCAAGAGCTCTGGCCGGCCCTTCTTTATGTGTTTAGCAATTATGGTGGAACATTGGCCCTTTGTGTCATATTATGACGCTTTGTGAAGAGCGGGCAGCTCCCTTCCCGGCCAGCACCTGCGACACCATACAGCAGATGGCTGGCCCTGCCATGAATAGCAGGTCCTGGCAAATATACAGCGGACAGCCGGGAGCTGGCATCCCCTGTTTATTTTATTTTTTTATTATTATCATGCATATTTTCAGGATTAGCGGCAATGTATAAAGTAGCCACAAGTGGTGCATACAAAGTGTCTGCTTGTTTTTCTTTTCGAACGTGGTCTGTCACACGCAAACCGCACACACTCACACACCTACCTACCAGTGAGGGGGGGGGGGGCTAGAGGGGGGTGTTGTTTTCCCCAGTTTTACACCTACAAGAAAGGAGACCTCATTCTGGGAGCAGGCAGACAGGAAGCCTACTGCCATGCTGGGAATGGTGACTTGGACAAAGCTGGAAGCCCACTGACACAGCTCATGCAGGCTGACTTCATATTGCAATTATTTAAAATGCTGTTTAGCGAGCAATATTTCAGTTTTATACCCACATATTCTGGGTTGCTTAAAGTAACAGTACTTAATACACACTGCCAGTACAGCTGTGTCATGAAACAACAAAGTCTCTCTCTCTCTCAAAAAGAAATACATATAATTACATATACATTTACGAAAAAAACTGTCTATCTATCTATATTTAAACATACTGTAACAGACATAAAGACTGTACTGCCCCTGTGAGGTAAACCCAGAGGCGTTCTTACAACATTCTGACTGCAGGGGGCCCACGCAACAAACGGCAGGATTAATCACAAAGCCATTTCAGCTAATTTGCATAAACGGCCATTACTATTCTTAACACAAAATAATTAAGAGCCAATTTGAGCATTTTGGGAAATACATATCCATCCACTACCTAGCGGTCTCGTTAGTGTCATTCCTGCAGGTGAGGGATTAATTAAATTTATTTTGTTTACCATCTCATTACTGGTGATGTCTCACACTCTCCCCAAGTTGATGTCCTTCATATGAGTGCTGCAATATTTTAGTATCACCACCACATGCCACATCCATGGGGTTACACTTACAATACAGACCAACCACCACATGCCACATCCATGGGGTTATACTTACAATATAGACCACATCTGGTCCACAGTGAAGAAGCTATTTGATTGCTTATTGTTGTTATGTGATTTACACATATGTCTGCACTGGAGAAGCAGTTTTTAATCCCATTATACATGTGTATAGTGACAATAAAAGGCATTCATTCATTCATTCAAGAAGAATGGCTGTAAGGTTGAAACTTGGCAAAAGCAAATCAGACCATGTGTAAGGCAGCTTTCATTTGACACTGTCATTTTCTGTCAAGCTCACTGCAAATGGTACATTTAACCCCTATCCTGTGTTTGGGGTCAATCTGACCCCAGAGCATCATTAAACGGTAGGCAAATTTCACATGGGG
>JAODKL010000109.1:270543-303312 GCA_026780765.1 Petrocephalus schoutedeni
CAATCTGACCCCAGAGCATCATTAAACGGTAGGCAAATTTCACATGGGGAAATTATCACGGGAAAAGGGTTAATTGACTTTGTTAGCTGAGGATGCTTCCAGAAATAAAGTGACAGGCCCTGGGCTCCCCCGCGACAACCCTGACCGAGACAAACGGTCAGAAGTTGGACAGATGAAGTTCCACAGCATCTCCTTTCATCTCACCCATCAGCTCCGCATCAACTTGGAGAAACACCATGGTGCCCCACCATAGCGGGCAACAGTAGAGCAACTCCTGGAGCATTCTGAAATGGAAGCCACAGAAGTGTTGATTGACTCTGGGATCGAGGGCTGCCAACCAAACCTGTAGCATGCTGCAGCTTACGGGTGCAAAGAAAATGTTTTGAAAAATCAACACGTTTGCTTCCAAGCTTGGTTGTGACATGTGACTGTTTGCTGTGGAAGCCTCTTTTTGAAGATTAACAGTGGCTGCTTCCCTAATCTATTGTGGCCTTGTTTTGCTTATTTCAGATGGAAAGTCAGTTGCCGTCCTCTTCCCAGAATGCAAAGGCACCAAAATGTTGCGTGTTTCAGGCACGTAATTAATCCGAAGACACTTTGCGTAATATTTTGCAATTTCTCCAGAAAAAAACTTAACTCTCTCTCTCACACACATATCACACACACACAATGTCACAGACACAGCGAAAGCCCCCGGTAGATTTCTGGAGGAAACCGTTTTGGTCCATTGTTTACTCAATGTGAGCCATCAGCTAATGGTTGGGTCTTCCTTTGCTGGTACTGTCAACATAGCCTAGAACCAATCTGTCTGCGCCCAGAGCCAGGACAACGGGCTCCAGGCGGGCTTCGTCCTTCATCCCTTAGCTCCCAGTAACAGGTTGGGCTGGCATGGTACCGTGGCTGCCTCTGAAATCCCCACCAGTCATGTGTTTACAGGGCAGGACGGACTGGCAAATACTTTCCCTCGGCCCAGCCCACACCACAGTCACTTGCTGCACGTCGCGTGGGGAGGGACTGATTTCTCCCGAAAAAAAAAGGAAAAATGAGAAAACGGCCCATCTCTCCTGCTTGGCGTCTACCACGGTTTCTAAGGCAACCCTGCCGGCACAATGTGACGCGAGCCGGCGCGCATGTAACCTTTTATATCTGCTCAAGGGGGTCAATCGTAACGGAGAGTTTTACTAACAAACACAGCAATGCCTTTTTACTCGCCCTTTGTGCTGTGCATTTGCAACTAGAGAAATAAATCAGTCTCACAATGAGGGCAGGAAAGATGACACTGAGAGGAGCTGGCGTGAAACATTACACTGCGTTAGACTGCAGACTCCTTACCAGCAACTGAGACTTCCAGGTCAACTTCTGCTAAGTAGCCCTTCTATAGGAATCGTGTGGCATATTTCTGCATGTGATTAATGTTTTAACGCCCTCAACACTCTGAAATGACGAAGAAATTAAGAATGTAACTAATGTAACATAGAAAGAAGTTAATAAACTCTCCATTCAGCTCTGTATCTGGTACGGTGTCTTTTGTGAGCACGCAGTGCATCCTGGGAAGGGCATGGTATGAAATAGGGGACACCCCGGACAGGCTGCTAATTCACACACACAAAGAAGGCCAGCATGCAACTGACTTGTAACAAACTGGGAGGTCACAATCACCAGTAAATGAAAGAGCATGAACTATTTAACAAGAAACTTTTTAGGAAGAAATTATTGAACAAGGTGTCAACCTAAAACACTTCAGTTTTAATAAACTATGTGTGAATGCGTCAAATGTACTAAAATAATTATTATACTGACGGTGGTAGTATTAATTACCACTGTGAAATAATAAAACAGCATGAATTTTTAATGACACTTAAAAATTAAGACTGTGGGTTCTGACTGGAAGGTGACCGCTGAGGATTGTGGGAGTTGGCAGTTAGGCTTCTATGACGGCATGGGGGCGGATCCAGAGCGGTGTTATCACACATCTGCTCAATGGAGGCAGTGAGCTAACACGGACTAGGTGAGGAGTGACCTGCTTTCACAGCCAGATGAACATTGCATCAGACCAAAGAGGCGGGGCCTCCAGTTCCAATCAGCTGGGTGACTTTCAAAAGGATCGCCTCTCTTACGCAAGAAATGATGCGGAAACGCTTAATGACAGGAATGCTAAATAAGTGTGACATTCTGAGGCATCACCAGTGGGACCCTCCATTGATAATTTGCTCGCTTTTTAGCAAGACTGGCTAAATGAATTATCTCCACATTCAGTGAGCTCTCCCCCATCGTGGGTCAGTGTTGGGACCTTCTTAAGTGCTAATCTGTGTTTCCTGTGCTTGCGGATGTTGTGAGGAAGACAGAACAACATGGAGTAAATAGGCTCCTCCAGCGGGATGTTGCTTGGTGATGAACGCAGGAGATAAGCTGGAGATCCCGTGTCGTCCACCCCCCCCCCCTGCCCCCCCCGCCATGGCCACCACTCACCCGGCCCCCCAGCCCGATCCCGTCAATCACAGTAAGCCTCTGCGCTCATTACACAATCCTACCCACGCTTGGAGTGACGACCCCCGCCCCCCCACCAACAAAGGAATATCAAGTTTCGAGTCACGTTAAAAAAAAAAAAACATCTCCTAAAATATCAAACTTGTAAACATGAAAGGAGAAAGCTTGCTCCACACCCAATCCACCCCCCACCCCCAAAGGTATTGAAAATATTCAGGGAAAAGTGGTTTCAATGAAAGCTTTCAGACCCGACACACAAAGGCCAGCACGCCGCCGATCCGTTTCGGCTGCCTATGGAGGTAAGTGGGGGCCCTCGTTAGCGGCGGTAACGATTCAGAACGACGCACTACCGCATTCCTTTTCATTGTCTATTTATTTTTTTAAACATGAGGTATTTCAAAGTGCTATAAGCTGCAGCACTAAGTGTACATATTTTTTTTTAAAAAATCAGTTTACCCAGTTCTATGCACCCAGAAGTAACACATATAAAAACAAAGATGAAAAAGAAAGTAACTGTATATAATGTAAAAAAACAAGGGGATAAAGTAATATCTACTCAGAACTCATTTTCATACGAAAATATAAGCATTAAATTTAGTATGTATCAGCATCACACTAAAGTATAGAGGCGTGTAAGAATTAGTATGGTACATAGAAAAAAACAAACAATATATTGTTATATTACCAAGTCTTATGATCCTCAAACATTGAGGTATTACAGTACTTTCCAGGTATATAAAATTCCAGTCTAGTATTGGCATCTTTGACATAAAAACAGGACAAATGTATACAAAAAGGCAGACTGTGTAAATAGTATTTACAAAAGTTTAGGATGTATAATATCAAGGTGCACCTAAATACATCCACTTTTTGAGCACCAGTGAGACTGAAGGAATGAACAACTCCGATAATATGAAGATAACATCACAAGTGTGACCGAAGTGTATGGCATTGCTGTCCTTTGTGGCTTTGTGGTGAAGTTGTGAAGGCAACGTGGAGGATTGTGGGTACACTCTCACTGTTCGGCCCACCACCTCTGATATGAAACAGTAAGACCTGTGTCAAGCTCAACCTGAATAAAAAAGTTGCTTATAAAAAAGGGGGGCCAGTCCCCTTTTCACTGTTTTGTTTTTTTTGTGACTGGACTGAACTCTAACCCAACATTCGTAATGTCAAAAAATGTGCAAAAATGGCAGTGAGGGTCCTTGGGGGTGGGGTTTGGGTCGGTGCTCAGCGAGTCCTGGTCTGCTCCAGCCTCCTGATGAGCTGCTGCCTTCGAACCTGCAGCCGGTCCTTCTCCAGCTGCAGCCGGCGCTCGTCGGCCTCCAGGGCGCGCAGGTACTCCGCGGCCTTCTTCAGGATGACCACCTTGGCGGCCTTGTCGTTGCGGGCCAGCTCAGGCACGTGGTCCCGCAGCAGCAGGAAGCTGGAGCGCAGATCGTTACGCCTCTGCCGCTCCAGGATGTTGTGGTTCCTCCGCCGCTCGCTGTCCTCCGAGTCGGAGCCCCGCGGGCTGTCGTTCTTTCGCAGCTTCTGCGGTGCCGCGGTGGGGGACGCGCCGGAACCGGCCTTGGCCGCCCGCGGGGGCTCGCCTTTGGCCTTCTTTGCCGGCACGGGGGCGTCCTCCTCCTCTGTGTACGGCGACGGCGCCGCATAGTTGTGCTGCTGGTGGATGGGGGCACCGCGCTTCAGGATCAGCTCCTGCGGAGGGCGGGCCGCACCCTGGCCGCCAGGCCCCGCCTTGGTCCTGCTGGCTCCGCACCGCCTCTTCTCCACCGTGACAACGTCAATCTCCTCCTCTTCCTCCTCGTCCTCCTCCTCATCTTCGTCATCATCATCGTCATCATCGTCGTCATCATCATCATCATCTGGAGGGAAACCAAGAGACCTGCATGCTTTAGTTGTTTTTCGTTCTCAGGGAACATAAACAATAGGGGTTATGTGTGTTATAAGCCACATGCCTGTTGGGGTCACATGAACATGGTTGCTCAATGTCATTACCTGGGGGAGTACTTATTGTCAAAATGCAGCTATCTATGCAACCCACTGCCACTGCCAAGCCTGATGCAACTTGACCAAATTACACATCCCTGGAGACTCTAGATTTCCTTGTAGCTATTTCACATTTTTAATTATACAAACGCTGGTTTCAGTTAGGGGAAAATCATATATAACATTTATATCTGTATGATTGATTAACTCTGCTTAAAAATAAATATTTGTTGATTAGAAAATACAATAGATTCCAAAGCCCCCTGTTCAGTATTTTGAATGGGGAAAAGGGTATGCTGTTTTTATACAGGTGCCAGGCTGTTACAATGTCAACCTCAATTCTTGTATGCATTCTGACAAATAATCTAAATAATCTAAAGGCGAGAAAGGGCTGGGCTTTTTCGGGGATCACGGTGAGAGGGCAGCGAGCAAACGCCGACACAGATTTGCTTTCCCGCAGACCCTATCATTCAGACTGTACGCAAAGAAAAAGCCACCCACTTCTCTTCCTGAGCCTCAGTCTGATACAAGGCTCTTAAAAACAAAACAAAAAAAACAGGGATCACGCCTTGTGCTGAAAGCACCGGAAAGCCCCACGAGAGGCAGAGCGGGTCGCCGCGAAGGTCGCCGCAGCGCCAGGCGGAGGTTCTCCTTAAGCCAGCGCTTTGGAGCCGCGCCACCGAGACAGCTGTTGGGAGGCAGCTCTTGTTCAAAGCCGTCAGACTTTAAAGAGACAGGCGCCCATTTCGGGGGAGCGGGGCCGCGCTTCCGCCAGGCTGCCGAGCCCTTCTGCCAAGCCGCGGCTCCTTTTACGCGCCGTGTGAAGCGAGGGCTGCCACACAAAGAGCCGCCGCCGACAGCCATTTGCTCCCCGTAAGCACCCGCCTCGCAAAGCGAAAGCTGGGCGACACACGCTTAAGTGCGATCGGGGGTATAAACCACCCAGACACACAAAGCCGGAGGGAGAATGCGGATCCATCTGCCCCAGCTATTTACTGCTCTTCCTGACACTTTATTCAAAAGCAGCTTCATGCAGATTGTAAGCAGCTGGATATCTTACCAGAGCCAAAATATCTCTAGGGTATTACAGCCGAGCCACAACTATAAACCTAAGTAACTCCGATCCAGCCACGTTCAGGTAGTCAGTCATTATTTCACTCATTATTTAATGACTCTTCCATGTCTTCTTGTTTAGAGCTAAATAATCAGCCACGTAGAATAAAACGCGCAGGACAAAAGCGTCCGACAAGGGAGTACTAGGGGATAGCATCTAACCTTAAAAGCCGTGAACACTGCCACCAGGTCTTTATGTGACGGAGTATGGCAAATAAATGCATAAATAAACGGATGCATTAAGCGCCCATGCCTTTAGGAGTGCCTTGGTCTGGTGGCGTCCATGCAGTATAAAGCATCCATCTTTTATCCAAGCAGCTCCCCCAGATTCATGCATGTGAGTGACGGGTGTCCGATGTGACCGCGAACGCAACCCGAGTTGGCATTAAGTTCATATTTAATACGCCAAGTGCAGAAAACATAAATTTTTACTGCCATCTGCTGGATGGGGCGCGCGGATGGCAGGCGCGACATTGCATCGGGCTCCCACCTATTAATTATTATTATTATTTACTCATGTGATCGTGCATTAAAACTAACGCTGGACGTGCATTACTGTGATAATTGATATCAAAAGAGAAACAGTCAATAACAACCACCGGAAGAGCGATATCCTTAATAAGACTGATTAATTAAAAGTATGCCGCCATCTATTACTTTTTTTTCTGCTGTTAGAATACGAGTATTTGTCTATTCTACAGCTGCAAAAAAACGTGCATTGTGGAAGCCTATCACGCGTGCGTGATGCGTGCTTGATAAAGTTCGCCCACTTTGCACAAGCTTGGACGCCCACCTGACAATGAGATAATCCCTTATCGACATCACACACACAAAAATGTCGGAAGTGCGCCTCGGCGTCCTTACCGGAGTCGCTGGGGGTGTCGTCGGCATTGCGCTTGGCAGCTGCCGGAGGCGCCGTCCCGGGAGCACTTCTGCTGCTGCTGCTGCTGCTGCTGTTGTTACTTTTGTTAACGGGGAAGGGGAAAACCACGCCGGGGTCCACGCACTCCGGGACGGGCGTGCTCAGCTCCGCCGCCTTATTGTCCTTGCCGCCCCTCTGCCCGCAGCTGGCCGCCGTGGAAATTGCTCTCCCCAGTTTCTCGCTCACCGCCCGCTCCAGGTTCTCCCTTGCCGAAAATCCACTCCACATGCAGTCTTGTATAATTATAGAGTTCAGGTTACTTTCCAAAGCGCCCCCAAACAGGTCTCCGTCCGACGCCCCCCAAATATCATCTTCGGGAAGCAGAAGGAGCTCTGATGCCCACTCCAAAGGGTCTGCTAATCCGAAGCCCAGCGGACCCGAGTCGCTAGATACAGAAGCCGGATCCCCAGGGATCCCGGCTCTGCTCGGGGAGAGAGGAGGCGTGGGCAACAACTCAAATTTTTTCCAGATGTCCTCTCCAGGTGGAGCAGAGTCGGGGCCACAGAAATAGAAATCATCTTCATCCGGATAGAAGCAAGGTTGTAAGGAGTCAAACTCCAAGTCTGAATTTTTATTTACAGCTGTCGGCATTATCTTCCTTTGAAAGAAACCCTACAGAGTGAGAGACAACACGCTTAGCCCATATGCCACATAACACATGCATTCACTAACAACAAAACTAAATTTGCTTTAGCACTGTGACAATTGCTACACCAACAAAGAATGAAGTCTCAGTGCTGGAAAAGGCAGCGTCTTTAAAATTCACACATCTTACTGAAATGCTACTCAAACTATTCAAACAGCACAGAAAGCTTTCATTAAACTCATCACCTCAAGACACCCAGCTCTTACAACACTAAATGCTAATTGCATTTTTTATTATACTAAATGCCCTTGCCAGTTCCCTAAAGAGCTACCTTGACCATAATAATCATTGCAATTTTTTTTGCATGCCTTTAACACGCAAGCATTAGTGGAGGCTTACCTCGTAATGTCTGTGGAAATCAGCCTGAAACAGTGTCGGTGGGTATTTACAAGACACCTGAATATTCTCCCGAACTAAGTACTCAGCGAGCAGACCTGGCTGCAGACAGCGCTCTGTCGAGGGAATGTAGTGGAGTTGAATCTTATTCAGTAATGCGTGAGCACGCCCGAAAAAGGCCCCTCCCATAAGGGGCGTGGCATGCGCCTCATCACATCGCTGCATGAGGCAGCCGGCATAGTGCTGTTTAAACTGAAAATGGAGGGAAATGGATGACATCACAAACGGGATACCTTACTGTCCTTTGAATCAACTGTCACACATCTGTTATAAAGTGTGCAATGTACGCTATCTTACAGACAGATTCGTTTTTTGTAAATCTAATGTGTAGAAATGGGAATCGATACTAAACATTCTTCTATTGCTGGACCACGTGATCATTTTCTGGGCGCTAAATAATTTTAAAATATTAAGGGTGCTCAACATTTACGCTAGTAGTGCAGAAAACATGTTAATCTTACACTCACTATTGTTAAATCTTGTGAACAGAACCAGTTTCACACCCGCAGTGATTTTTGCGCATTGCACCCTCTTGTGGTGGAATCACAAAATTTCGTTTTCAAATTTAGGCTTGCAGGTTGCCTAGTTATGCCAATGTCATGTTTTATGAGATATTAAGGTGGATCACAATAATAGAGACACTAAATAAGGAGTAGGGCCACTTTTCCCTTCAGAACAGCCTTTCTTGGAATGCTCACATGCAACTTTTGAACTGTGTGTTGAAAGTCATAAGACCATTCTTTAAGAAGAAATACCCCCAGTTATTCGAGGGTGGTAGATTCGATGGTGTTTGGTATGGAGTGTTAAAGGTCATGGAAGGCATTTCACTTGACTGATGTTCTTGATGGGGAACGTCAATAGGGAACAGTTTTTAGCATGGGCTCTACATGGTCCTGACATCATGTTCCTTGGTCATTATATGACCAGGCATAACAGTCATCACACATAATGAGTCCCACAAAACTGCCGCCTGTACCAATAGGCACTGTGGCTTGAAAGTACCATTTGGCCAAACATATACCAGTCTGGATGTAGGAGAACTTGCAAACATTGATAGATTTGTTTGTTATGCTACTCAGGGGTCCAGGTTGTGTGACTTACACGTACTTAAGCCTTGGATGCTAACAGTTTCCAGACAGCAGGCTAACCTTAAATTCCAACTACGTGAAATGCTCAACATTTTCTGAAAGTGGGTCACAGAGGTGCTGATTCAGATCTGCGGTAATTAACTATTATCCAACCTGTTAAGTGTCTGTTCCTGTCAGGGTGGTTTGACTCGCGACCCCCATTTCCCTTTGTCTCTTTATCTGTGTCTGGCATATGCAGACAGGTTTTTTTTTGTGACATTTCTACTTGACACACTGAATAATTTTGTACTTGGATTCTGGGGACACCAACTTCTGTAACTCTGTAAGTTGCGTCACGTTGCTTTGAAAACTCAAATCAAATTGGTGATCCTCAGACATGCTCATAGGTAATACCTACCGCTAACTGGCCTTCAACCTAACATGACTCAGTTTTGTATCTGATTTTGTAACTGCAGTTTAAAGATCATTTCTAACATCTTTTATTTGGCCCTCTTCATGTGGTCTTTATAATAGTGCAGCATATAAATGGGTTTCATATACTTCTTGTTCCAGAGCGCCAAACAGGCATTATTGGCATTCCTGCCAGCCAACCTGTGCCCCTTCGGTGCATAAGTCTGCAAAGTTTGCCACAGACTCGCACTGACATATATCTGCCATCTGCAACTCAGAAGTACGTTGGACATCTACAGACATAAACTCATAATGTGTTCTGAAGGGCTCACCCTCCTCTATTTCAATCATGACGCAATATAACAAGCATTCTGGATTTTTAGAACAGGTACGCCCCGCCATATTATTATATACCTTTTGTGAATTTATTGGTGCTATTGAATAACAGTTTGGGAATGCTTTGGTAAAATCATGATTTATTATCGTGTCTTTATGATTCATTAGCCTTTGTGTTGTCACTTTCCCAGAAGAAAAGGAAAGTGATCCTATCTCTTTTTGTGTGTAGTAATTTTTGGTTTCCTAATAAATCAAAGGGGAGGTGGGGTGGAATGGGGTAAGAGTGACAGGCGCCCTCTAGTGTCGATACAGTTTCAGTTTCAAATTGTTCCTCTTTCTCCAGCTGCATGAAAACCATGATTATGGCCAGAATAGCTGGAGAGTGAAGAGAAATTTAATAAGGACCTTAGTGTCTTACTGTGTATATATTGGTAAAAATGTTGTATTTTTTCATAAATATATAATCTTTGAAGTGTAGGAGTGCTGTAAATGTGTTATGATGTACGGCTACATTAGACTGTGGTTGTTATCGGTTTTCAAGAGGCAGGGGCACGGAGAATAAATTGAAAATTGCATTTCTGTCTGTGTGTTAGAAGTTGCAGCTAGCGCAGAGACTCCCTGGTGGTCTGGCGGTTAGGACTTGGTGCGCTAGCTGCCACGGGCTGGGTTCGAGTAACGGTCAGGTCTTTGCTCATTCTTAGCGGCGGTGTGTGGCTCAGCGGGTTGAGTTTCTGTGCCTCTGATCAGAAAGTCACTGGTTTAAACGCCAACCTTTGCACAATAGTCACAAGCAAGGGGCCCTAACCTCCCGAAATACTCCAGGGCTGCCAGGTACACGCCCTCAAACCCCAAGCTTAACTTTCAACTGTATATATGTGTATATCTAAGCAAGACGTGTGTAAGCTAGCAAGACGGTGCATCTGAAAAAGAAGCATTCCAATATTCTTGTGCAGATAAAGCTTCATTTTGCTTAAATGTTTTAAATCCTGTACACTCCATTGTAGCTCCATACACGGAAGTGAGCAGATTAATGAATAGTTACTAAAATTAAACAAAGATATCCTTATACACCCTGCAACCTCTTATTTGTAGGTGTAAAAATATTCTTGGCCCATATTCAAGTTTGACATTTTGAGCCATTCTGCAGCTACTTCTATAATATCGGCCTCATAAAATACTTTGAATAGCTGTTTAATGAATATTTTTTATTATTTAATTTGTTTCAATGACATCACCGTATGTGAGCCCCAGTAAGAACACTGAAAAACCTCACATTTGTGTTTCAGCATTACCAATCGTCCAAGCTGTTTTCATGTGACCCACCTCATAAAACTTTGGTTTGATTATGTGGTCAATCGGGTGTAGCAGGAAACAAATGACAGTTATAATGAGGAACGGACCCAAGCATTGAACGATGGACAGGAAAGGACTGGTCATCAAAGCCAATCAGCCTAGAGCAACTGTTACCTTTCAGAGGAATGTGGTAATGGTTAAATAGTGAGATAGGCTTTTGTTGATTAAGCCACCTTACTGCTGAAAATACCTCACACCCGGTTTAACAATCCAATTACACAGGAGCAAGATCACATTTACTTTCCAAGCTGACATGGAAACATTTTCACTGCTGGTGTATTGCACGTTGATTGTGCAATAAGTACCAGTTACATTACTGACATTCTCGTGCTTTGTCCATCTCCATTACCCCCATTGGTACATTGTATAACTGGTACATGCAAAGTTTGCTTGTCTTTTCTTTGAATCATCCTGCTGATATGGGTTATAGACAGAAATGACTGAATGACCAGTATCCTATCACAGCAGACTCAAAGCCTCAATTTATCATTAAAAAGTGGAAAATTATCAAAATAAATACGGAATTCACTTACAATAACCATACCTTATCAGTTCATCCATTGTCACTAAGTTTGTATCTGTTTGAGGTTCTGTTGATCTGGATTCTATCCCATGAAGCACAGGCCGGAACCAAACGGAACCAACACTCGTTAGTAGCGGATCATACATGTCTTTAAATTGCAGAAGTAGCCAGAACAGGGAGCAAATAAAACTCAAGGAACATGGGGCTGGACTCGAACCTGCAGCCACTGAGGCCGGAAACTGCAATGCTGCCATCTCAGCTAACCATGCATCATGCTATAACTGCACATAAATCTGCCAATCCCTGACAGCCCAGCAATGCTGAAGATATCAGACAATTAAATAAATGTATAAAAATAAGGTTTTAAAGAAAGTATAGAACTTGAGAATCTGATGTGTCAGTAAAGTGTTACCTGCTAGTTTGCTCTTCCTCACAAATCTGTGTTTTCAAACTACATAGATATACACCAAATGGCAATATCATTGTCTCCTGTTTCATGTTGCCCACACTTTGGCAAATGAAAACGATAATGTGACGGTAATGTACATTATTTTGTCCCAGATTGAGCCTAAACCTCGCTGAGCATCTCAAGTCTCTGTCCCATTGATTTCAATTTCACAAATATTTTAGTCTTAGTCAGTTTGTAAGTATCAGAAAAATAAAACCTTGTGTTTCTTGGGGCATTGAGTAGCTCAGTGGGTTAAATCTCTGTGCCGGTGATCAAAAGATCGCCGGTTTGGGCATTGGCCGGACAGTCTCATGTCTGTGGGCCCTTGAGTGAGGCCCTTAGCCTCCAGCTCCAGGGGCACTGCACAAGCTATGGAGAGCAAGTTGGGCTAGGCGAAGATGCAAATTCCAATGCACTTGTACTTGAGCAAATGGCCAGTAAGGGATTTATCACTTTAACCCAGTGTTAGCACCTTAAGTTGTAGTTTCCAAGCAGAGTCTGTGCATGCTTGAGTCTTAATCGATTATAAATCAAAACCAGAGGAAGCACTTCTTCATCGGCTTCATATTTCCATCTACAGAACCCTAAAATCATTCTCACCCATTGGATATTTCAGATGAAAGTTCCCATTCAGTCTCAAGCCACTCTAAGAAGTTTGGCAAAAATAGATCACATATAGAACAATATGTTGTGTTCACCTATTTTCTGGAATACCTGTATGTTGGCATTTAAATATGGAACTAATATTTGCATTGTAAAAGTGGTATGTATATGTGTGTAGTTCTCTGGTTGCACTCAGTAAATTGTATATATTAAATAACTGACTACTATTCTGACATTGAGGAGCAGCTGGTTTCACTTAGGGTGACTGTTTCAGCTTATGTTAATCAGTGGTCTTTCTTTTGTATGCCAATTATCCCGATGCTCTATGTGTGCAGTCCTTATTGATTTTGATGACATAGACTAGGACTTATGGTCTTTAGTTTAACTTTGAGTGACTTTGCACTGTCCTGAGTTTGAGACTGCAGCTTGTCTTTATTCCATCATTAAACCTGTAGGTTAAAGATACTCCTTGATGTAGCTGAGCTGAATACAGCTTAATACCCAAACTCTAGAGGGTGTGGTCAGCCGGGGGACAGGAATAACAGATTAACGTATGCCTATGGGAGTTTTACCTATACAAACATGTTCTAAGGACAGAATGAAAAATTATTGGTTTAGAGAGATAACCAATCAGAATGCAGAAGAGGCGGGTACAAGCCAATGGAAGAAGCTGGACCAAGACATCAAGATGACTTGCGTTCTCATACTTACTCACTTTTGACTATCTTGAGAAATGGAAGGAAGAACATTAAGTATTTCAGTGGGCCTCAATCTTTCATAAAACCATTGTTCTATGTTTGTTATATTTTGTTTTTCCGCTGAATTATATAGACATTTATATGTAGTTTTTACATTTCGGAAACATTATTGGTATATTTATAAATGTTACCATGTCATTAGGTGCTGTTTTGATAGGGTTGGGGGGGTGGTTATCTGGAACCTATTGTACAGGCTCAGAACAGGGCATGCTTTATGGACAATTTCGAGGTTCCAGTTTGCCTGACTGCATGTTTTTTTTCTGGATTTTTGGAGGAAGGCAGAAATAAACTTTTGCAAACATGGAGAGAACATGCAAACTGCATTCAGTGCCTGGGGTAGGATTCAAACCCCCTACCCTATAGGCGTGGGGCTGCCATGTTACGTTTACAATACCACTGCAACGCTATATTAATTTATGAAGATATTTAGCTGCTTTGGATTAAAAACTACAACCAAAACACATTTTGTGAACGGCAGGGGCATTGGCAGTATGTAACGATTAACAGAGACTCCTGACTTGCCAGTCCATTCCAAGCAATGCTTACAAAAAGCTTTTCAGAGACACTTTGGTTTGAAATGTGCACGTTAATATGAAAATTTAGAGAAATGCTAAAATTCTGCGGGGAAACAAAATGAGCTGGACAGAGTGTTAAATATTGTGCAAGGTAAATATGGTACAAGGGACATGCAAATTGCCTTATTAATACTGAAGCTGATTCTCAAGTAGCTTCTCTAGGTCACAAACATTCAATTTCTAATAGACATGGATAATGATTAAGTGCTTTAAAGAACTATAATCCTCCCCCCCATATGTACTTTTGTACCATGTCTGCAGGGTAAAACATCTGCCGCACCATTAAGACCAAAATTATTACCGGAACCCAAGCTGTAGAATTCCACACGCGGGCTTGGACAAGCAGGAAGATATCACTCAGCACTAAGACAAATGGAACTTTAAACAATGATAAGTCATGCCAGAGTGTCAGCCCTTTGGCAGGACAAGAATCTTCCTGTTTACAAACAATTTGAGAGTATCTACAAAGATAAAGTTCTGAAATGGTAGCAGACCTTCCTGCGATTTACCACGGCCCTGATTTATTAGACAATTTTCCCCTCTCCATCACGACCATACATCTATGTGGCAAGAATGAACATGCCATGACTGGGAAGTGGTGGTTGTCACGATGTATGGAGGCAGCAGCTTGATTAATTGACCTGAAAGCACAGGTCCTGTCCTCTCCCAGCAGAATGTGAACACAGGACCATGGGCCCAGTGAGTCACCTATGGGTCCAACCATTACCATCAGAGGTGCTGAAATGCATGTCGTTCTTGAAATGCTAGTAAAGAGCAGTGTTATCCTTTAACGTTTGACAAAAGAGAAGCTTTGACAAATGAAAGCGCTGACAGCTTTAACTGTTCCTCTTGTTTTTTTTTCTTACGATTAGTTGAATGTTTGGTCTAGCGGAGAATCCATCCAGATCAAAGCAAACAGTGAGAGTTTGGTGTGTAGCTGGGGAGGGGGGGGGGGGGCTTGCCCTGGAGAGGAGACCATTCCCACTGGCTTTTGCAAGGGGAACCTTAACATCCCAGTTACGGCGAGCAGTTTAGAAAGGAGCGTTGACAGTCGCGTTTCATATTGAATGTGGTTGAGAACCATTTCATAACTTTGCCACATATCACACCTTGGTGTTACCTACAGGAATTTGCTGATCCCTTGACTTAAGTAGGGTGGGATGGTTTCCCACGACTGTTAAACGTGTTCTCCTCTGGTGCTTCACAGAAAAGGTTGTTGCAAGAAACAGGAATGATATTATTGTCATCCATGTTGGAGGTGAAGAAGAATTTGCCTGAGGACAGCCAACGTGCCAGAGGAACTATAACAGAAGCATTTTAGACGTGATGGTGCAACCGCGAAGGAGATGTCTTATGCTCCATGTATGTCATGGTTGACGTTAGCAAGAAGCCATGATGTCCTGAGGCATTTAATCAAACCACTCTTAGATAGCTCTGCATTTGAAGCGATATGTTCCTCATGTGTTTCTTGGTACTTCCATAGTTTTTAATGCTGGCGCCACAAAACGTGATCGCCTCTTGACAGTGGCATGGGTGCTGTCCCAGTTCGGGGTCTGTAGCCATAGTTCGGAAGGAAGCGACGGAACGTTTCTGGTGTTGCGCTGTCACAAGTTCCTGTGTGAAAGGCTCTTTCGTCCCGTCCTCTGACCCTGGCGTAACCTGGATGGAGGTAAATGTATTTGATGGTTCCAGTATTGCTAGGGAAACAGTGCCTAAACAGTAACCAGCGATGACCTCCATGGTTCATGCTGCTTGTCTTGATTAACAGCTTCTTAGGCCTTAATTTGATATACAAAGCAGTTGTTTATTTTCATGAAGGCAATTGTGTGTGTGTGTGTGTGTGTAATTGGGTAGGCAAAATGAGGCCTCCTCCATTGACTTTAAGGCAGGAAGTGTACAAGTGTACAGGTTTCATTAGCCGCTAGGCTACAGCGGACCTGTAAAGCTGTCAGGGATTGGCAGATTTATGTGCGGTTGTTAAAATAATCTGGCGAAGGCCTTTCTTTTATGTTGGTTGGAAAAACTGGTAAACTGAAAGTTCCCTCTGGTGGAATTCAGACTTGCACAACTCACAGGCCCTGTTAAAGATAGATAAGGGACTGGAGAGATAAGCTTGTGTATTGCCTGTGGTCTTTATTTAGATTATTATAAATATACAACTTGATATAATGTCTAATAATACAAGACAATGTGATATGATGTGGCTAATTCAGTCGTTTAGTTCAGATGAAGAACCCAAGCATGTTTTATCCTCCCAGAGCCTTTTATGAGGGGGATCCATGCCGACTGGGGGCCCTGACCCACATGCCCTCACTAGGGTCAATGCCCTTTGTGCCCCTCGAACCCCAGCACACAGTTGCAAATACAAGAACAGCCGTGTGCTCTACCAATCAAATAAGTCATACTTTTTACATTCCTAAGGTCTGAATTCACTCCCCCCAGGGAAGACTCGCATAAGAGCTTCACTTGATCGGGAGCCAACTTTCAGGAAGCGAGATCCAAGGTGACCAACAAGAGCCTGTGGTCTTTGATGGCCTATGAGGAGCGCACTGGGGGTGCTACACTCCCCCATCATGAATTACGCCTCCCACCACCTTCTCCTCTACTGCTCCTCAGACTGCAAGCTTGACTTCAGCTAACTGCACTCAATCATCCCCAGCAGCAGGTGGACTGGTGGATAAGGAAAAGGTCATGGGTTTGAGTTCCTGGTGCAATCCTGTTATTATACCCCTGTGAAAGAGACATCAAACATTAGGGAAATGTATCATCATTTTGGAGATCACGGAAATAGTGTATTGATGTTTTAGAGTTGATGCTTTTTCTCTGTGAATCCAATTGCATTGTCTAATTTTACCCTGTTTTATGTTTTAGTATTTTTTTGTATTAGTTTTATTGTACTTCTGTATTCACTGTACGGTGTCCTTGAATGTTTAGAAAGGCGCCTATAAATAAATAAAATTTATTATTATTATTATTATTATTATTAGAGTGATGTTCATTGAAATCAATACACCTGGCACATACACTTGTGTGACCTGCTGCCGGTAGAGACCATTGATGCACTGACCTGCAGGTACATACATGTAGGTGGTAGTCAGGGCACAGACACTGGGTTGTCCTAATTATCCCAGTACGCCCAGTTATGGCCTCTTACCCATTAAAGCTTTAATGAGTGCTTTACCCTGGACTGTCTAACCAGAATGGAACTGTTGCCACTGACTGCTCGTTGCCACGGTGATAACCCACCGCTGACCTTCGACCGGCTGATGAATTTCATTTTTCCCTCGCAACTTCCAGACTTCCGTTTTATAATACTGACACAGCCGCTACTGTAAAGGAGCCCCCCCCCCGGCTTTACCCACAAACACATGAGCAGAGCGGCACTTGGTGCTGCCTGAAATTCTCAGGGTGGTCCTGCTTCGGAGGAAGGAGAGATTAGCTCTCCCCACTGGCAGACTATGGCAGATTGCCAGACTTTGTTTTTCGGGACTATGTGGTGCCCTGTGATAATAACCACACAGGGAATAACACTGCTGTATATATCTTAAAACAGCTGCTCGGTATAGAGTAATAAAGTACCTATATATGTGATATATATATATATATATATATATATAAATACATGCATAGCTAGATATAGGAACAATAGTATCTTGCGTATTGTGTTGTCTGTCATCTAACATTGGGGCTTGGAGGGGAGTCCTTAAAGTACTGAAAGTGATCAGCAGGTGGCGTAGCAGTTAAGGAGGCTAGCCTGACCGTCGCCAGCTCAGGTCTCAGGAAGCTCTTCATTGTCACACTCTCGAGAAAGGTGCCTTTCCCCAACAACTTGTGGAAGCTCTCCAGCTGCATATAAAAATATCACCGTAAGGCAATTTGCACTAGAAATGCAAAAAAAAATTATAAATATCACACACTCCTCAGTAGGTCATCCTCTGTTGACAATTAATGTGTCTCCTGTTTATTCAGCTGTAGTTATATTTAAAACTGTATGAAGAAGCGTGTGTGTATGAAGTGTTAATTATGTTTCCTGTTTAGTTGTAACCTTGTGCTGTATCTCTGCCTTGGGATGTGTAAGTCATTTTGCATTGTCTCTAGGGAGTTTTATTCAATGCTATCAATACCAGTGACCTTGAAAGGCTACAGAAGGCTTGTATATACTACCACACTTTTCCCTATCCTAACCCTAACATGGGAAATGTAACAGCTGGTGTGAGCATTTGTTGTGTGAAGCCTTTTGTATATAAATATTGGTGTATAGGCCTGAAATGAATAGGGGGGATGAAAGTTCTTTAGAACACTTATGCACTATCCATTTATTAAAAATATAGATATAGATAGACAGACACAGTACCTTACCGGAATGATAACAATGGTAATGATGTATTTAGGATTGAGTGTGAAATCATCTTTATTCTCTCTTATCCAATCATATATTCATTAAAGCAGTTAACTTTTGATTAATTTTGACATTTTTCCCTTCCAGGAAAAAAAATCCCCCGTAATGTTCGGGAATACAAATATTTAACACTGTTTTGACTGAGGGGTGAAGCAAGTTTGGTTCATATTTTCTGTCACAAGCACATATGCACATCATTTACCTTTCTGCCCCTTATTCAGAAGTTCCGCGTGTCAAAATGACCTTTCTGTATCAGAGGACCAATGGATGACCATTTGATGTGACTGTAGATTGAGCCAGTCTAGAGAAAGTATTACTAGTCACAGCATCAATCACAGTGTGCTCACGTGATTTACTTTGTAAACGCCCACCCATCCCGACACACGTATGATCAATAAAATACCGGTCCTTACGATAGCTGGGATCTCTTTACCCTGTCCTGGTTCCCGCCGTGGGCGGGGGGGTGTCCCCAGCGGTAATATAATCCTGATGTAGCGGCCGCAAGCCGGCGCACCGCCGCTCCCTGGACTCTGCGCGAGCGCTGCACTCGCTGTTTGTTTTCTTTGTAAATAAATGGCAAAGTGGGAACTGTCAGGGAAACAGTGGGACTTCTGTTAGAAATGCGCGTGCTTGATGTGGGGGGGGGTGGGGGTGGGGGCTCGGTCTATGAAGCAGGAAGACGTATGCCCGTGGCCTGCAGGGTTTCCTTTTCAGAAGGCAAGTAGAATTGCTACTCGGAGGGAAACGGCCTGTAATCGTGCAATCAGGATGATTAGCGCGCCACCCAGGCAGCGGTTTGACAAGGGTTCCCAAAGTCCTTAGTGAGACGCGGGTGGGGGCGGGGGGGAGCTTTATCGGCAGATCAGTCGGAGGCTAAGTATAGATGGGAGGAGATGTTTGCTTCAAACGCCATTAAGGGTATTTCGTTGTGGTAATATGGGAAATGGTCAAGCCAGGGGAAATGATTGCACTCTCCCCGATACGGCGGCATACAGTGACTGTGAATTTGCACGTTTCTCTGTCTGGGCCTGATGTTATTAGGAAGCTCTTTGGCCACTGCCTCCCCAAACCATTTCCGGGTTCATTTCTCTCACATACATTTCTTTGTATGTGGGATGCAGGCCCAGAGCCAAAAATGCTGCTAGGCCCCTCTTGGTCGATATTGGTTGGATTCAAACCCTCAGTTTTACTACCAGTCTCCCATTAGCCATTAGTTGCCTCATGGAACTAAGAGCCTCAATCAAAGTTCAGCCATCGTGTCATGCTCTAAACACCTAGCAATGACCCTCTGAAATGAACTTTTCTTCATGTGATGGATGTTCAGTTTCTGTGATAACTTCATGCTCTTTGAGTAAGAGCTGAAATGCAGCTTCTTGGCCAGGTTTGGTACCTCACAACAGAACCTGAGCCCCCGGGCTCCTGTGCTAACCCGGACACCAGGGGCCCCGCACTCTTCTCGTCCAGCAGATTGGCTTGTCGAGGACGTGATCCTGCAGACTGGTGGATTCCTAAGAGGGCTGGAGCTCCGAGTGCAGCAGCGAAGTGTTCGACTCTGAAGTCAAAAGCTCCATATAAACCGCCGTCTAAGCAGTGAAGTGCCACACTTGAGGCCATCGTGGGCGCTTCAGTCTTCTCTAGCTAACGCATTTCTCAGGGAGTATCTGGATAATTTTGGAAAAGGTGATGTGTATGTAAATTAGTCAGCGAAGGCAAACAGCATGTCGATTCTATTGCATTAAGCTCACGAGTGAGTGGGAGGCTTGTCAGTGGCTAGATGGATAACGATTTATCATTAAGTCAATGACCTTTCCTAATGGATCTTTTGGGTCTAAATAACCTTGTCAAAATGCCCGTTTTTGTTTTTTGCTTGTATGGTGTGTGTTATCTCAGAGATATCTGCGCAAATGCATCTTCAAAGCAAAATAAAGGTTTCCCACTTTAAGGTTAAACAGACAGGGCACTGTTTGTGTACAGACTAAACAATCCCTTCCTGGGTCAAACACCTTTAATCTTGAGCCTTGATAGCTACATAGGAGATGTGGAGCCTTCACTGCCCAACTTTGTCCTGTCCTTATGCTGTTTCAATTTCTATTATGCTAAGTATATGCTGAAGCTCAGTTGTGCAACCAGTTTCTTATTATGCAGTTATCAGAAATTACATTTTAGACATTGTAAGGGTAATTCAAAAATGTTTTTTCTTTTGATTTTTGTGTAAGGAATGATTACAACTTTGTGGAATAAACATGGATCTTCTGCCAAAATGATTAATGGAGGCTGAAGGAAACCATTTAAGCTTATGTACTTCAGTTAACAACATTTAAATATGAGGGCAAAAACCTGTTCAACTGAATCCTAAGAAGAGTCCAGAACAATTGCCATTTGCTAAAAAGAGAAATGCCCCTTGGCTATTAATAATTAGCGGTAATGTTCTTTGCCATGGGGAGATCACTGATTGGCTAAAATACAGGAAGTGTGTGTTTGTTCCCGGCCATGCCATTTCCTGTTGGGCAAAGTTTATTTTCAATCCCATAATCAGGAGCAGAGTCTGATTTTTTGGTTCCTTTCTGGCCTAAAAGGCAACTTTGGATCCCTGTCAAGGATCAATGGCAGGGTCCAGCTTGACATGAGCTCACTGGGCATCCTTGGTGCACAGGAAGACATGTTCCATTAGGGCCTGAAAGCATTTTCCCGACTCTTTGCTAAAAATATGGTGACATGTATCAAATGGACTCTTTCCTCTGTCTGTCTCCAGTATCAGACTGTGCTTCCAGGAGACCAGATTCATGGCACAGGAAGGGGGAACCCATAAGACAATATTGCTGTTACAGTATGTCTTATTTCTGGATATCTCAGCTCAGCAGAGTATCTTTGTTGCCAGAATAATTTTCCTATTATTGCTATAGGAAGAACGGGGATTCAGTAATAATGAAGGTAAAACTGATCAATGAAAAAAATCTATGTGACGTGTCTTAGCAATGAATCTTTTTTTCTGAAATAGAAACATCAGAAATTTTAGTTCTTCTATTCAGAGCTGGTGTCTTTTCTGTAGGCTCATTCTGTTAGCTGTGAGTAAGCACTCATTCATTCAATTATTTCTCTTGAGCTTTTATCGAACGTAACTTGGATACTTTGCAATGTTTATACTTGCAACGATTTGTAAATTATTTTTTTCTTTCTGGGGAAAAAACCCCAGGTTAAGCGACTTTCTTTAAGGCAGAGCAGGCGGGCTTGGGCTCGAACCAGCAGGATTCTGGTCACATGCCCAGTTGCTTAATCGCCACGGTAGCCGCGGTCCATTTCCTCACATGGCAATGCTTCTGCAACTCATTGATGAAGCCACCTAGCTGACTGGCCAACCAAAGCGCAGTTTTGTCAATGGGCTTATTGTCCGGTCCGGACTCCAGGTTTTGCATAAAATGTGCACCACTGCATTCAGCAGATGTTGAGCTAGGGTATCTGCCCATGTTTTTTTTTTTTGTTTTTTTTTTACAGCATGTTTTTGCTTAAATATTAGAGACCAAAGGTAGCATTGTTTTTTTTTTTAGTGGGGAGTATTGGGATTTTAGAAGCGAAAGATTAGGTTGCTTTCCTGTCGCAGTGGTTCAAAACACACGCTCTAGAGAGGTCAGGAATAAGACAGAAATGCTAAAAGTTCAGCTGAAGCAGCTGTCGTGTCAGTGACAGAGAAGTATTATTTTGTAATAATGAAAGATCACATCCAAAATAATGCAGATTGTGTAGGGAAAATAAGCTTGGAATACATTCCTTGGACATTCCCTATTTATACACAGTTGGAGCTGTCATTGAAGTTGTAACTCATCTTTGTAGATTGTAGTGAAGACCATCAGAAAATTCAATTGATGACTATCATGCAGTTTCTTTATTAACATGAATGCAAACAGGATGTCAGCATCATAAAATCACATGACATGCTGCATGTTTTTTTTTTTAAAAAAAGCCATATTAAATTACATGTGGTTTTTAAGTTACTTGTACTAATCATGAAAAAGACCTATTAAAAGCAACATTTTTACGATCAATTAGATGTGTTTTAATAATAACATTACCATTAGAAGGAGCCACACAGCTCATGAGTTTGAGAGTTCTGCTCCTGCCCGGAGGCAGTGGTGCGAATGTGGAAGCTGTTTCCATTTATACTGAGATATTTTGGTACCGTAAAGAATGGACCTGTGATCTCCCGGTCTGGCAGGGTCAGGCACCCGGATACCAACGAGGGACGTTTCTGTCGTGACGATCTGAAGCAGCTCTCCTCCGTCTGTCGGAAACAAACAGCTGCTCTGTGTTAGCCGGCTCGGACCGCCGTGATTCCACCAATCAACACTTTCTCATGGGAACAGGCTCCTGAATGGACAAAAAGGGTCAACGTTCGAGGCTCGCTCTGTAGGTTAATTCCAGGGTCGAAGGTCGCAGGATCACAGTCTCCACAATGCTAAACTGTTGATGTGAGCGGCCGAGGGGCCTTGACACACTCGTACTGCTTGATGTGGCCGCAGCAGCTGATAAAAAGAAAAAGCCCTTCTTCCCATCATGAAGTCATGAATATATAGCTGTTTTTCTAATCTTTAGTTTTCAAAGCACTTTGCTTCAATGAAACCTTATTACACCTTAAAGATAGTCTTGTCTTCTGGTACTCACCGCACCAAGTTACGCTGTCAGATAACTGGCCCGTGCATTATACTTTTATATATTATATATAATATATATTAATATTAAATATATAAATATATATTATAGTTATATTTTATATGGCCTTCTTCAATTTCATGAGGATTAGTTTTATATGGGAAACAAATTCTCATATTGGTTTTCTTTTGTTCATTTTGCTTCTCTATGATTTCATACAAATTTGAATTAATTAATTTATATGATGTTATGAAATATTAATCGCTATAGCCTTAAATTTGCATGATTATTGCACTGGTACAATTACACGGTCGCGAAACTGCATTACAGAGCAGAAGCTGGTTGGAAATTGAAATAGTGATTAGAAGGTCACAGGCTCAAAGTTGGTGGTAACCGAGTGTGCAAACCCGGCACTTAACCCAGTATTTTTCAATGACTACCTGGGTATATCAATTTGTGGTGTATAGTGCCTATCAGATTTTGCATCACCCAAAGTGGTCATCCACTGCGTGAAAAAAAAAAAAAACTGGGTGACAACACCGCTGGTCTCGGTTCTGGCTTGGGAGCTATTTTGCAGTACCTGCAACACTCTTATGTAACTATGAAATGTTAGTGATGTATAGCATCATACAAGTCATCTTTTGTCATTTAGATTGTTTGATTTTCGCTTATTGCATAAATTTAACCAACAAACCTGGAGATTCCGACTTGCTCCTCGTGCTAACGGCCCCACAGAATGAATCCTTAGTTACAAATAGTATGGATCCAGGTTATTAGTCTTGAACATATCTTTCTACAAGCACACTAGGCCTTCTGATTGACTCTCATGTTATTTACCACCCTGATTCTGTTTTAAATAGGAGACTAGTAAGAAGGGCCCTGTCCCACTCCCTCAATAGCTGTGTTTGCTTGCTGCGTTCGTGTTTTGTCAGGCAGTAAGGTTAACTTTGTCTTAGTCCTGTCAGCAGACACTGTATGGTGGATCTCTGAGGTTAACACAGAAAAGACATATTCACGTGTGTGTGTGGGGGGCATGTATATATTATATTGTGGGGACCAAATGTACCTGCAATGTGATAAAAAAAAAAACTTTTTTTAGTCCCCACAAGGGGAAACTCAATTTTATAAAAATCTGTGAATGCAACTGCAAAATTAAAAATGCCAAAAGTCTTGGATTTTGTTTGGTTATTTATGGTTAAGGTTAGGGGTGTGTAGGGGTTAAGGATGTCATAGTTGGTATTAGGGTTTTGCCCATAGGAATGACTGGAGAGTCCCCATTAATATAGGAATACATGGACTGTGAGTGTGTGTGTGTGTGTGTGTGCTTTAGGTGTTTGTTTTAAAAGGACCCCACATTGCAGAAATCCCCCAGCTGGAGAGTTTATCTCTCAGGAGCTTGTGATTATAAGAAAGGATTTGCCTTAAAAATGCTTACATTACTCTCTTGTGTCAAAGACGGGGGGAGGGCCAGTGCCATGGGCTGATGACAGGCATCCTGGTTGGACCTTCTCAAATGTGCTAAAGAGCCTTTTGAAGAGCTCGCCGGCTTATCGGCACGGAGCCCGCGAGCCCGGCCCGCCAGCCGGCCTCACCCGGGGAGTGTCAAGAGAAGCCCTTCAGCGTGACACGGTGTTTGGATGTTCCCAGCACTTGTTCCTCCCACCCCGCACCGGACCTCCTCTACAGTCGCTGTAGATAGAAATCTCGGGTCTTCTCGCTGAGTGGCAGGGCTCTTTTTGAGAAGGGTACGCCTCAGTTGATACCTGCCTGCCAGACCACAAAATCAGGTTTGTCACTCGCCACGCCGGGCAGGTGAGCTCGTTCCGGGCCGGGCGGAGCGCGTGAGACCTGTTTCTTAACAGTCGTGTTTATCCGTTGCGCGAGGGATGCGCTGGGTTCCTTTATTCCCCCTCCTGCGAGGGCCTTCGCCGGTGGATTGGTGCCCATTTCCTTTGCCACTCTGAGGCCGCAGACAGCTGGAGACCTGCCTCATCGACCCATCGCTCCCTTCTCCTCTCGAGCTGCCGCTCAGCTTTGTGAGGTCGGCACCTCATTAGCCCCCGTGGCAGTTTTAATTATGAAGGATATAAATAGCTACTCGATGAGAGCCTCAGACCATCTGAGCCCATAAAGCCAGAGACTCCCATTAAATCCTCTTTAGAGTTTACAAACCATTCAGAGGATTTGTAATTTTATGGATGTTCGGACTTTAACATGCAGGACTCCATTGACATCATTGTTTATCAACACTTTTTAAAATTCTTTATTTCATATATGCCGGGCTTGTAAAACTGGAAAATGGAGTCATTTCCAGAAATGTCTGTGTGTAAAGAAAACCATGAGAAGAATGCGTCCGGGGGGGGGTATTACAGTATCCCATAAATTATCAAAGTGCTGTACCCTGTGGGAGAGACTGCGCATAAATAACCTGCCCCGTGTTCCTCCATGGCAATCTTCCTTTGTGGCTTTCATGTGGGTGAGATCACCCCGAGTCGGAAGGTGTCTGGGCCCGTCCCAACGCCGCGCGGTCTGAACGGAGTGCCTCGCCGCTGGGGCAGTGCCAGCCGGTTCCCGGCAAACAGACACGGGGCCGGTGGTGATGCACATGAAAGTGAAGGTATTTCTGGGGTTGCAGTGTGTGGGGGGGGGGGGGGGGGGGGGGGGGGTATTAGGATTTGTGTTTTATTGGGCGGCCTTTAAGTGGAAGCCATGGCCTCACAGTAGTGTCATCATGTGGCAGTAAAAACATCATTCGAAGCTAATTTGGCAAAAGGAAAGAGTGTGGTATGCACACCTGGGTCACGCTACCAGCGTGCACCGCCACCTGTAATCTTACCTGCATCATCCCTTTATAGGATTAAAGAGGAGACGCTGCCTTAAGTTGGGATTCCACATTAGCGCCTTTGTGTCGTCATGAGTCAAAAATGAAAATCCCGAGCAACCTGGGGGGAGTTGTGCCGTGTCACTGCCTGATTTTTCCGGCGAGCTGATTAGTTATAAATTAGGAGTCGTGACAGTTACGGATATTACCTGTTACCTTGTTTTTTATCCCTTGCACCTACTGACAGCTGACCCCCGGATCGCGGGGGCCTCTTATCTCTGCCTTTGATCTGCACATTTATTTGTGCGGATTTTGCCCTTAATGGAGCGGTCTTTCTTCCTCTAGAGACATCCTGTGCAGATTAGGATCGTGCGGGTCTCTGTGGTTCACAAGGCAATGTCAACAGCACTCAGAGGCTGTGCAGGTCAGAGGTTAGAGTTCAGGCCCTGAGTACCATCGGTGTAACGATATGCAGGCTCTGACTGTCAGTCAGTGATTTTTTTTTTAATATGTGTGCATTATTTAAGGAGTTGAAAGGGTTTGCCTGTGGAAAGCTGAAAACAATTTCAAAGCCTTAAGTATTACCCGATTTCCCATGTTTCCCTGTCGATATGACCCCCGTATCTGGTTTCCCAAAGTGACCTCAGATGGGGGAGTTACTGTTGTATCGATACCTTAGCATGCAAAAAAAAAAAAAAGTGAGAGAGTCAGCGATCAAATGATTCTAGCCCTGAAAGTATTTTTCTTTAGAATGAAAAAAGATTTAGGCCGAAGCCAGTGTTGTTGTTTTGGACTTTGTTATAGGCAGCAAAGTCATGGTAGTACATTGGCTGAATCTGTTTAGTCCTGGATCAAACACTGGAGAAGAAAGACCCTTCATGGAGGTCAGGAAAATTACTGCTGCGCAGTTGCCCGTAATACACAGTGTACCTCTTTAATTACCGCATGTAGCCCCACTTAAATACAAGTTTGGCGTGTTGTTTTTTCTTCATTTAAATGACATCTAAAAGTATATTACACGCTGTGGCCTTTAATTTTCCCGATGAATTAAACCACACGCTAACATGCATGGTATCTCATTTCAGCGCCGACGGAGCCACACAAAGACAGGAAGGTCGCTGAAACTGTACAGAATTAGGGGGACGCTGGCACTCCTTTAACGTCAGCGAGATGCAGTTAACGGCCACCTCTAAACAAACGTTTGCCGTCAGCCTACAGTCTAGAACGTCCCGCCATGGGCTGGCGGTCCGCCTTAAAGCCAGCTGAGCCTCATCTTATGAGAATTGGGAGATTCGAAGCCTGTTTCTGGAGAGCGGAATGGGCTAAGAGAGGGGACGAGCGGTTAAAGGGGTGGAAGTTATGTTCCTCATCAAAGTTCACGTCAGAGTGGAGGTAAATAATCCAGACGACATAAGGCGGAATTGCGGAATACTTTGATGATTCACCTGTAGGCTCTGTGATCAAAAGCCAGAGAGGAGAATATGCACTGAAGGTGGCCAGAAGGAGAGGAGCTGGCCTGTACTTGTCTGTGGCTCCCTGGCAGTGAAGCTGGGTCATTCTCTACATCTGCCATGCTTTGCTGTGGCCAGCTCCTCACTAGATGAGGGCTCTTCAGCTTAAAGCACTCAGCACACGTCACAGGCTCCTCGGGAAGGTGGTGTGCGTGAAACCCTGGGGAAGCTGAGGATATTTCGCATTTAAATGCTTTACTGTATGCTTGCTGTATTATTGCTGCATCAGCTCAGTGATTTTCTCTTCAGAAATAAGAGTGGACCTTCCAGGATGGTCCTCTGTTGGAAAGTATTTGTTGATAGAAACAATGGGCTGGAAAGTAGTTCCTCGATAATAGCTCCCCCCACTCATCAGGAGAAGTTTTTTTTTTTTTAATTCCCAGTGCCTCTAATTTTACCGTTACAGCAGCACTGGTGCCCGTGGAGACTTACATCAAAGGGATCAAGACGGGAAACTCAGCGTCTCGGCCTAGAGGCAATCGGAGGTAGGGGGAGGCTGAGGTGGAGTTCATGTTGGTGTTTGCTAAACTAGGGGGGCGGGGTAGAGGAAGGACTGCGGTTACATCAGACCACGAAAGGCGCTTGCAGCCTTGGGAAGCAGGTAGCTCAGCAACCGGGATTATTACCCGGAGATAACTGCTTCACTTTCCAGAAGGACGTTCGCTCCTGAACCCTTGAAAAACCTGAATCGGGTCACTTGAAACTTGGGTAAAAGTGCTTGTGTGGGACTGTGTAAGCCACTTTAGATTAAATCTGAATTCTTCTTCAGCGAGTATTTAGACGGTCACATGAGCGGATGGTGGCAGGCTCCCATCCCGAGTAGAAACGCAGAGGTGGCATCCCCTACCGGGCAATTAAACTTGATTTGCGGCAGTAAAAGCTGACATTTCCTGAAGGGATGAGGAGTATGAAATGCAAAGGCATTCTCACTAGGGGTGCTAAGCTATGTGATAATGCTCTATCAATATCTGACCTCACTTGCTGTGAATGTAAAGTGGGAGGTGGCCCTTTAAGCTGAGATTTATATACGTTTTACAATCTTTGTTTTATGAAGTGAACGATAAGCATTTTCTCCCACCGACTGCGAGTAAACCAGTTATCTGTTGGGACATGTTTTTTTTTTTTTTTTTTAAGCTACGTTTTAAAAACCCATGGCGAAGTATTAAACGAAAGCATCCCGGATGACTTCACATCCACAGAAGTCGGTCCAAAAGCTGACATTTCAGCAGGTCGATAGCGACTGGCAAGCAGTGAAGTACAGCGTTTGGTCCAGACGGGCCTGCGTGCAGCCTGCCTCCCACACACAGGCTAGCTGTGAGACTACTGTCCTCAAGGACAATACCATAATTCACCACCAGTAAAATATGAGAATCACCATTTCCTTCTAGTGCCACCAATCTGCAATTTTAATCCTTCTCTTACGTTTCTGCTTTGCCCTTTTCCTGTTTGTCCTGGCCCTCTTGGCCTGGGGGGGTGGAGGATGGAGGGGCATATTTCTTAGGGCACATCAAAGACGTTTGGTCATCGAAAGACGTCTCCAAGCTCATGGTGACGGCAAACTGGCTCTGCTGGAAGAGGCTAGCTGTCCTCGTGAGTCCTTAAAATGGTTGTTCACATGTTTCTAGTTGTTTTATTACTGTCTAAAAAGCAGTGTCACATGTCGATCCTCTTCTTTGCCATTGTGCCTATGGGTTACTTAAGTACAACAAAATTTAGTAGCTGCCTTTATAATGACAATAGCATTAACTATACTATACTATACTATGCTTTGCTATGCTATGCTATGCTATGCTATACTATACTATGCTATGCTATTCTATGCTATGCTATGCTATACTATACTATACTATACTATGCTTTGCTATGCTATGCTATGCTATACTATACTATGCTATGCTATGCTATACTATGCTATACTATACTATACTATAAATTAAATGTTATTAAATTACTGCCCCCCATACAACCTATGCAATTTGCAATGACTCACACAAAAGTTAAAAAAACAAACAAACAACTAAATAAATAAATGTGAAAATTTTTGGGTGGCTTGGCAGTGGGACGTCACCTAGTGTGTGTGTGCAGGGAGTGTAATAGGTGTCTCGGGAAGGTGCTATACTGTGTGGCAGCGTGACCCTCCCAGTCTCACATGCATCTCCAAGTGTCATTCTCGCACCTAAAACTTATGATTTATCCTGTTCCGACATACATCAATCGTGATGTAAAAGCTCTCTGTTGGAGCAGAACCCAGTCTTAAGTCAGGGAAGGTTAGTACTAAATGTTACTATACCATGCCATGCTATATTAGACTATATTATACAGATAATTACTATGCTGTTCTATTCTATACAGACAATTATCATACTATATTATTCTATACTATACTATACTATACTATGCTATGCTATGCTATACTATCCTATGCCTTGCTACACAAACATAGGGCATAGGATTTCCAAACAAACAGGAGACCTGGCCTTTATGTTCCCCTTGGTTAATGAAACACTATGTTTTAAACCCTACTTGTCAGGCCAGCTCCATGCCCCCCCAACCAGCCTTAATGGTGTTTATTGAACGTGTTCTAACTATTCACCTCCTTACCAGGGTCTGTTCTGATAAAACTGATGTCTGTCCTGGAGTTAGTGACGACACATGCCGTTTTCCACCCATCCGTTCCTTTTTCATAACCACTTGCCCATTGCAGGGTTGTGGTGAGCTTGAAAGCAGAGGGGCTTGAGAGAGACCCACTCAAAATATGTAAATTCTGCACACAGAGCCGGGAGTGGGATTTGGACCCAAAAAACCGCAGCGGTATGAGGCCACAGCATTGCGCAGCAAGCCACCCCCAGATTTAGTCATGGTGAAACAAGTCACTGTCCTCCTAGCTGTGGCTGTATGGTACTTGGAGAGTGTGCTGAAATGTGTTTTCATTGTAAATGCAGTTACTCAGTGTTTATTGCTTAAGAGATTCTACAAACATGTTTCTGTTTGTTGCATTTATGAATCTTACAGTTGATCGCAAAGTGCCTGATTTAAAGGGGGGTTGATCATCATGATAGGAGATAAGGATCACAGGAGACTGTAAACAAGATTAGCTCTATAACCAAGAAATCAGCTGTCCCCCTTCCTGCTGGATCAGCCATCTCGTAATGTAGCATTCCTCCAAGTCGACGCTAAACGGGCACCACGCCCCTGGCCCACTGGGCCTTACGGAGTTTCTCACATTATCTGGCTAAAACGTCAGTCTCCTCACAAAGAAAAAAAAATATGCTGCCCGAATTCCTGAGCCACAGTGCAAACGTTCGTCTTCTGAAACACAGAGGCCTTTATTCCCGGCCCGGGCCTAATTATGGCGGTGTTACCTTAGACCCTTACTTGAGACCAGCGCTCAGCATGTGAGATTAATCCTTTGCTGACCTTACTTCCGTGTGTAATATCTGAAGGAAGCAGAATCTGCCGTGTAGTTGTAACTCCCTCGTGCTTTTGAGTAGTTTGCTGCAAGCTGTCCATCGGCCATGGAAGGAGCACATAACATCTAGCTTGGCTCCCGGAGTAGCAAACTTTGCCTCTGTGTTTGATGCTGCACCAGTGTAAACAATAACAAAACTCTTGGTGCCCTTGCTATCCCTGGTAAACACAGCAGAGAGGTAAAGTACTGGCACCATCACATACAAATAGGGCGCATTCGCTATGACCACCAGTAATCCCAAAACAAAGCAATCTTGTTCTTTGCATAATGGGTTTCAGATGCCTTTTTTTGCCAGTGGTGAAAGAAAATTGTTCTTGAGTTGGCCTGTTTGAGAAGTCATAATGGATTTTTTTGTTTGGACACACTGTGGTGTAACTCCAGCGCCTACATGTGTGATGTTCACTGCAGATATCCCTGCATCCAGTAATGACACAATATGCACATAACTTGGCCCTGTCAAATCCACACTTCCTTAGTGAGGGAGTAGATTCCAATGGGAAAAGGTTTTTGGCCTTCTTGAAGAATCACTTTTAGGTCTGATGTTCAGCTAAAAGAAACACTTCTGGAAACCTTTAATTCATATTCTTGTCCAGTGTTTTCTGTGAGGATCGTTTGCTCATGGTATCTAGAGATTAAAATAGATCTTGTCAAAGCTGGCCTTGGGATGACATTGGTGCAAGGTCTCCCTGTGTCCGGGACGTCAAAGGAAAATCACATGGCAGAGTGGTCAAGAACAAGGCAGCCGATGGGGTCTACTTTGTGTGTGTGTACTTTGAAAAGATTTTCCAGGTTTCCATCTGTTACATGTGTAATTTATTGACAAATAAAGCAAGATGTCTGCAATTAAGAACTAGAAGACTTCCGGTGATGCTCAGATTGTTTCAGCACTGCAATACATGACTCATCAAGAGTGAAGGTCCTCTCAGTAGGAAATCGCTGCTGGAGGTCACGGAGTTAATGATTGCGGATAGAATTTTAATGAATGAATAATTGGTTGTCTGGCCACAGAGTTGTTATGCTAATGAGTGGCCCTTGAGTCGAACCGCCGATTTACGGTCTGGGCTGAAGTCTCTGCAAAGGTCAGGCATTCTTCCTGGGTCCAGGGGAAGGCCACTGGTTAGGCTATTTCAGGGCTCGGGGCGTGACTAATGATGACAGATTGATGGTACTAAACCTATTGCGTCCCAGCAGGTGATGGAACCCCAGCCCGTCGTCAAATCTGCAGGGCCGAACAAAAAAAAAGATCCCCCTTGACGAGAGGTGGGGCGGTCCTGTTGGTTGCCAAACTACGCTTCTTTGATCATTTCGAAGGAGCAAGAGTGGAATGTGCAGAAGAATCAGATTGGTCCAGCGTCATTCCGAGTTAGAAAGCAGTTCATTTATCACAGAGAGATTGGTGGCTTTGCAGGGGCAATTCGCAAAACAGCTGTGGGATTTATCCTAAGCTGATTTATGAAAGCATCTCTACTCTGTTGTCTGTACCTGCTGCGTTCATGCTAGTCTTCAGTAAGGAAAACGAGGGTTTCTGGAAAAATGTATAAAAGATGTGTTCCAAAATGCGCGTAGCCAGGGCTGTGGTGGCACTATCTAAGCCTTTATTAGAACTCGCAGGGATTATCTGTGTGCGTCGGGGTCTCCTAGGTCCCCAGGCTGCATGGGACAGCTGTTTTGGAGGCCACAGTGCCGTAAATGAGAGGCTGAGCAAGATTTTATGATGCTGGTAACCGCAATTACATTTAAGTATAGTCGAAAAAATATGACACGCTTGCAGCACATTTGAATTTTATTACGCCCGTCCCGTCTGCACCATGTCCACTCAACGAGCAGCATGAGAGGTTGTGGCAAAGCGCGTCGGGCTTCATGGAAACCACATTCTGGGATGTAAAAACGGGTGCAGAATGAACTCTGTGTACATTTGCAGAATTTTTCCTTCGGCCTATGAAATAAAAAACATTATGTCGACAGTTTGGGCTCTCACTTACCCCACCCCACCTGTACAGCAGCAGCGGCAGCCAGACACAGAGACAGACAGATGGACACAGAGACAGACAGACGGACACAGAGACAGACAGACGGACACAGAGACAGACAGATAGACACATGACACACAAGTTCTGCTGCTGTGCCGGATGTCTGGCTAAAGAAACTATGCCCCCCCCCCCAACCCCCCCTCCTCCATACCAGAATGACTGTTTTACAGCATGTACAGCTGGGCCATCCCAACAGCTGAGCTTGTTACATAACGGCCTGCGCACCCTGACTGCGGCGGGGGCGGGGGCGGGGCCAGGGGGCGGG
>JAODKL010000109.1:326102-352674 GCA_026780765.1 Petrocephalus schoutedeni
CATCCCCCCCCCACCCCCTGCTGCTCTTTCTCACTTAGGACAGGGTGAATTCCTGCCGCATGTGCAGGCGCCCGGCTCCTGACAGACCACCATGCCTCTGTGTTTAGAGATACAGGATTAGTATAACTTTACCAGCATAAGCTAATGCTGGTTTGACCGTGAATGAGGCCGGTAGGGTTTCTGGGGGGGTAACAATGTGAAGGTGAGCCATCTGGAACCCGGGGGGCAGCCCTGCTGTTGATGTGTCCTATCAGGCAGCAAATTCCAGCCTTTCTCTTGACCTCACAGACTTCCTGGTCCCTTGTCATACCTTATTTGTCCTGTACAGACAAGCATAGCCTTTTAGTGAACCGTTCTACTTCTAACTGAGGATGTGTCTGAAACACTTAATGCTTTGAGGAGAGCATTTTTTTTTTTTTTATAACATACGTCGCGGTTAAGCGATGAGAAATATCCCAGCTTCTGCTGCTTTACGGTAACCGGGTTGCCTTTTAAGTAAGGGCTTTCATCGTTTACGTGAGTGACTCACTTCCTTCAGGCTGCGGGTGAAGCTGCCCGCTTGAGGGCCTGGCACTCAGGCTAAGGGGATGTAGGAATGAGGGCCTTCTACCTTACCAGCTGTGCTACAAGTTGCTTTGCCACAGGTTTTGACAGGGCTCTGCCCCCTCCAACCCTCCGTCCTTTTATGGCCTGCTTCTGTCAATAAGTGTTTAATTTGTAGGCTATAAATCATCATCATTCGCGCCACTGCATAAAGAGCAGGAAAGGCTCACAGGAAGTGAAAAACATTATTTAAGAATATTTTAACATGCAATATGCACAATAGTCAGTATCAAATATGCAATATATGCAAATTCAGACTTCAGCATAGGTGTTTCTCACAGCAGCAAGTGACAGACTCTCGCTTCACAGGGAAAACCGGCTTCCACGTGCCCCTCAGCTGTTTGACAGCCCTGGGGACTCTCGGTTAAACCCCCAGGGAAACAGAAGGTGAATGTCAGGAAGGCATGGCATTTCTCGGGATCGGCCGCCGCCACCCCGGGTCTCTGGCCCCGCTTCCGATGCGACATCATCTCCCCCCCCCCCCCGCACACGGAGGCGGGCCCTTCACCCGGGCGGCCCAGAGACCCGGGGTGGGTGAAGCGATGCAGGCCGCAGCTGGCAGGAACTAGCAAGATATCACAGGTTCCACCTGGCTTAAAAGAAATCACATAAACGAGAGAAAAATCCTGAAGGAGGAGACAAGAACGTCAGCAGTACAAGGTGCCTGGATCTAAGGGGAAGACCCTGAACATATACACAGCTGTTTGATCCACCATTGATAACACGCATCAAGCGGCACGCCGGGGACTTAATATCCTCCATTAGTATTCCTTCCTCCTCCCTCTTGGCACGGGAACCGAAAAGGGGAACTTGCTACAAAGAATGGGCATCTGCCTGACACGCCAGCCTTTCACCAGTTATCAAAGTGTTAGGCAGTCAAAGAAAATGTTTAAATGATCTTCACGTTGGTGTAACACTCTTATTTTATGTCTTTTCAAAGTGTGTCAGCCTAGCGAAAACCTCTCCTCAAGCCAACCCTGGCTTTGCTGGAACCATCAAATACACGCATATATCTGTTGACTAGCGCACCATTGGGGAATTATCTCATCAAATTATTTCGCTAATAGTTAATTCATTGAGTTGGTGATGCAATTTAATGAGTGGATGGAACAGCTGAGGTGCCCCTGAAGAGAGGTTTGGTGCTCATCTAGCCATCCAGCAAGAAATCAGTACCTTTGTGTAGAAGAGAAAGTTTTGTTGACTGCTGAAGCCTTTTGCGCAGTTTTGTGTGTGTGTGTGTGTGTACAATACACACACACCAGCTGAATTAGACTTTACACTACTTTCTGCACGCTTCCTTTAATAAAGGTAATTACACCCTTTTATGGAGGAGCTATCAACGGCTGACATTTGGAGAACCCCCCCCCCCCATCCAAGTAGCACCAGTTTGGATAGATAGCAGGAGATTACAGTTTTGACAGCATCCTTCGATTGCTTTCATAGTTTGTGCGCAGGCTTTTTAAAGCACATTTTAAAGCACTGATGGGGGGAAAGCCGAGGAGATTCTGGATGCCACCCTCGCAGGCCTTCCCCGTGGCCTCGGCATTCCCGTGCTACGGAATCGGGGCGCATCCCCCCGTGGCGGCTCCCACCGTCTTAACCAAACTCAATGTTCCTATTCCTATCTTAGAGAGGATCTTCCATTCATCTCTATGGGGAAAACCATAATCCCAATCACAACGCCCTTAACCCCTACCCAGCCCTAACCTTAACCATAAGAAACCAAACAAAATACAAGACTTTTGGCATTTTTACCTTTTTGATTGCATTCAGATTTTTAAAAGTCTGAATTAGTGCAGTTCTCCCAAGTATAACAGAACCTGTACACACAGGCACGTGCACACACGCACATGCACACACACACACCACATCCAGCAGATCACAAGGTTCAGTGGCGACACCTACAGACAGTTAAGTGAAATTGCAAGACCAGCAGCGTCAGCGCGGTAAACCATTCCCATATTCATCTACAACACATCTATTATTTGGCTTCACCCGTCCCAGAGAGATATTTGGAAATGAAAGACAGCATGAGGTCAGCTACTGCTTTTTTATTCCATTTTCTCCAGATGTTCCAATGACATGCGTTAATGATTTGAGTTTGCAACTTATTCTTCTGTTGTTGAAGGAATACAGAAATTCAAAACATACCTAAATGTTTGCTTTAAAGCTAAAGTGTAAATTTATCGAGGCTATAAATACACTCGGACGCTCCTGCGATGTCCCGTTAATGTCGTGCGAGATGCAGGGTGCCTTTTAAAAGGCTCTGAACAGTTGGTTGGGCAGGTAGCCTAGGTGCAGGAAGGATGTCTGGGCCTCTCGCTCCAGGGAGGCCAGCTCCTGCACGGTGGGGGCCAGGGCCTCCACGTGACCCTTGGACAGTCCACCTGGGGGGGAGAAATACCATTCACGGGGTCAGATTCTTCCCCAAGCTCACGTATGTTATGCAGCAAGTGGGCGGAGTCATGCGAGAGCCAATGAATAGGAGCCAATATGAAAACAGCATCTACTGAGGATCACGGCCATTATATTCATTACTATACAATGTCAAAGGGTCTCACCTGACTAGAGTAAATTCGGCACGAGAACTTGGAGGTATAATTAGTAAACTGACAATTTTGAAGGAGTTAATTGATCACTGACGGCTGATCGCAAGCAGCCCGCATTTGTAACAACGTATGCCGTCTTCTCTGTAACGTGCCAGTAACCTGGACGGAGTGCCCACCTCCAGTCGCCCTCCTCTGGCCATACGTGACCTTCCCGTCGAACTCGTCCACCGGCACCTTGATGTCGGGCTCGCACTGCGTGATGGTGCAGTTCAGGTGGTCCTCAATCTCGGCCAGGAGCTGCATGATGGCAGAAGCCATGAGGGCCCGTCAGAGACTGGCTCAGACCCTGGCTGAGCCCAGCCCAGCATGGCCTTTGGGGGTGTACCGGCTTCCTCCTGAAAGCGCTCACCTCCTTCTCGTTGTACCAGATGGTACAGCCACCGTTCTCCTTCAGGCGTGTGTTGTAGCAGCCTCGGCCTCTGTTTGGACACACATGGTACCACACCTGCGCAGACGGAGTTTGGACTCCATCAGACCTTTAGGCACGACAGACTTACTCTGAGAGACCTACTCGATTCTGATATACAGCATCATGAAGGTTTCTCCATTTAAAACGCCAGCCTATTGTTACAAAGAGTTCATTTCATAGGTAGAGAATATGTACCCCGCCCCCACCCCCCAATCCATATTTCTGCTCCCTCTAAGCATTCAGCACACCGATTCAAACAATCCAGCAATCAAGGACATCAAATACCTGGTACAGGTATGTTGGGAGCAGGCAATGGGGGGCCGTCTCGGGGTCCCCAAGGAACGGGCTGAGAAACACTAGCTTAATCCAACATGCCCAGGGTATATCTTAAGTGGCTGCTTCATGTTGTGAAACATGAGCATCTGACACAGATAACCCAAGGGTACGTGTTCCTGTACAGGTTCTGGCAGCCCTCACTGCCACCAAATCAACGAGGAGAACAGACTCAGTTTACACACACAGCCTCCTTCCTCCAGGCCTCTAAAATTTTACACATATTCCATGTCAGGCAGCAGGTGCGACGGAGTCGTCCTCTCAGATGTTTCTCTCAAGTTACACCTCCTCAGTCTTCCCTGGATTTAGGCACCACTGCCCCCCCCTTCGATCTCCTCACACTGTGACAATGTTTACATGCAATTATCGGTGCCTCTGAATTCTGTACATTCAATGTCTCATTGTCTTAACCTCCATACGACCCCGTTTGGTCAGAAAGCTCCGGTCATTGCTATGCAGATGACACGCAGGTTTACCTTCCACTGAAACCCGTGACCCATTGGTCCTATTCAGGGTCGCGGGGGGTCCGGAGCCTATCCCGGAGGTTACGGGTACGAGGCAAGGACCAACCCAGGATGGGGGGCCAACACATCACAGGGCACAGTCACACCTACAGTCTGGTAACTCCAGTTAGCCGCAGCACGCTTTTGGACTGCGGAGGGAAACCAAAGTACCCAGAGGAAACCCCACGACGACACGGGAATAACATGCAAACTGCTGCACCACTGCGCCACCCCACAGCTGAGGTCATCTGACAAACTTTTACTCTGGGTACCATGAGCCTGGCATAAGCAGAAAGGTGACCATGCTTTTTTGGGGAATGTAGCTGATCTCCGGAATACTCCTGCATTAGAGATTAGGGTACTCCCTTTAAATCTCTTTTTAACTGATGATTAAAAACCTACCTTAGTAGATTGGCTTTTAGTTCTGACTGTTGAAAGTGATATTATTTAAGTCCTCATTGATGTATTGTATTGTGACCATTTATGAGGTTGTCTTACTTTTGTTTTGCTTGTTTTAGTCTGGTATAGCACTTTAGAAAAAAACTTTGGTAGTTTAAATGTGCTTTAGAAATAAAAATTCACACTATAAATAATCCGTGACTACTCCTCCACATTTATTTTAATATGACGTTTACACTTGAGTGTATTAATTCGTTTCATCTGCCTTTGAGTGACAAGCAAAGTCAAAAAGTTGCCGCAAAACTAATCAAAGCCAACAGCTTCACTGATGCTAATAATATGTTCACATTAACACTGGAGAGCCTGGCGTCACATGACCTGCCTGCAACACTGGTCGGTGTCATTCAAGAGACTTCAAGATTTTTCAGCGATTGTTCCTTATGATTTCTTACCTTCTCTTTCTCCGTGGCTACCAAAGAAATGGCCAGGCCCATTCTAAAAACAACAAAGCAGATGGAAACATTCAGCGCTTTGGTTAGAGGCCTGCTGACGGAGATGTCAGGGTGACGGAGGCCTACCGCTCGGCCCGGCCAACGCGGCCGATGCGATGGACGTAGTTCTGCTTCTCGTCTGGCAGCGTGACGTTGATGACTGAAACACAGCGACAGAGAGCTGAGGACCTCCGCTTTCTTTTTAACAGACACCTCAGAGCCATGATTCTTAACATAGACCTCGGAAGTCCACATTTTTGCTCCCTCCCAGCTTCCAGCACTGGGTCGCTGAAGACTGGATTGAGAAACACTGTCCTAAATACGTCTAAATTGCGTAATCGAGCCTGGATACGATCATTTCACTCATTTAGCAGATGCTTGGAAAAAAAAAAAAAGCAATCTTATCCGCAAAGGGCCGGTAATTACATTACTAATTAGAGGACTGATTGGCTGAAGAATTGTCACACCTGGGTTTGAACAGCTGACCTTAGGGTTATCCCGAAAACCTGCACACACACTGGCCCTAAGATTGGTCACCCCTGCCTTAACAGCAGACTTGCATAAACTGACTCAGAAGAAGCACTTAGCAGGCTGGCTAACTGTGGAGCTTCATAAACGAGCTTCCGAGGGCAGAGACCCGGTCAGGTTACCATAGGGCACGCCGTGGACGTCGATTCCCCTGGCAGCCACGTCGGTACAGATGAGGAACTTCACCTCACGCTTCTGAAAGCACGTAAATGCACATACATCACCAACGGGGGGGGGGAGGGGGGGACGACAAAGGGCACGTGGCGGGTGGGGGAGGCACCTTAAAGCGCTCCAGGTTGTACTTTCTCTCGTTGGGTTTCCTGTCGCCGTGTAAACAGACGCAGGAGAACTGGTGGCCCTTTTTGTCCGGCCCTGCAGAGAGACGCGCAGCCCCGTAAGAATCGCCGAATCCCATTGGCTGCAGGCTGCACGGTCACGCTGCAATGATCCCTGCCTGCTCACCTCCCCCATGCTGGATTAAGTACTGCTCCATGTTGTCGCAGTCAATCTTGGTGCGGCAGAAGATGATGGCCTGGTCCATCTTGTGCTCCTTGATGGCCTTGATGGCGTACTCACCCTTCAGGACCTTGATGGCTTCGGACCACATTTCTGTGGAGTGAGGCGTTAAGTGCCATTGGTGGCTCTCTCCCTGGGGAGCTCATGATACCACATGGTGTTATTATTTTCCGATCCCCCCCCCACCCCCCATCTCTGACCTGGTGTGTGCGCCCCAGGCCGCGTGTTATCTTTGGCATGTACTTCATCTGTCTGCAAGACACAAAACATGCAGCGATTGGCTTAAAAAAATACAGTAAGGCTGCCACCTTCACCCCAAAAGTGCAAAATCTGTAATTTATCTAACACACATTAAAGGGACCCAAAACGAAAAAAGAAAAAAGAAAAAAAGAAAAAAAAGTTTTAGAGGGGCTCTAGTGCTAATTCACCATCTAGGCTGTTCTGCTGGGAGCTGCCAAGTTTTGAAGATATAGGGATAGAAATGTCAGGCTTCTCTCAAAAATGCAATAGGAATGAATGGCATTCTTTCTGGGGCAATTAAAGCCCCCAAAAAAAACATTAGAAAAATTCAGAAATCATGATCTGGTCACTGAAGATAATCCACAGGCGTTACAGTGAGCAGTTTAATGTACAGGCTATTTTCTTCTACCGAACTCCGCACACCAATCGTATCACTGCAAAGAAGATATCGCCGGGGTGCTCATGCTCGGATTTTCTGCGCGGTTTTGGGGTGGACTGCCCCTTTAAATATCAGGTTTAGGCCTCGTCATAACTTTGGGAGTGGCCGCCTCCTTCTGTGATCTCATATCTCTCTCTCATACCCTCCCGCCAGTCCCAGTCCCCCCAGTCCTCCCAGTCCCTGCCCAACCCGGCCCAGCTGTGGAGGGGATCGCGTGGGCAGGAAGTTGGCCTACCTGGATGTGGTTCTGGCCCATCTTCTCCCAGGTGCGGTCCATCTTGGGGTTGACGAGGACCACCACATGGTGCACGGTCTCGGGGACAGAGTCCTCCCCCTTGAGGTCCACCCAGGTGGGGAAGTGCATGATCTTCTCGGAGAGCTTCTTCACGTCAAACGAGTGCAGGGTGGCTGAGCAAACGATCACCTGAAGCCAGGGGGGGTGAATCCCTTTAGTACCTAAAGGGTCGTATCCATGCTTTTCTAACTCAGACGCCCCAAATGGGTGTGAGGGAAGGTAAAGACCAAAACTGGGGAGCAAATACATTTTAAGGAGATGATTTGAAGGCAGGTTGCCCAGTGGTCCAACTGGAATGACAACATTCAGGCTCGTGAGGGACCCACATCCCCAGGTCCATATACTAAAAGTGCGTGTTGTAAAAGTGACGGAGAAACCAAAAGGACGGATGCCAAAGCAAGTTTTTACCTGTAATCTCTTCCCATCAGACGTGACCTGCGGGATCTGATTGTAGACCCTCATGATAAAGTCCAGGTATCCGCTGCTGAGAAGTCCGTCCTGAGAGCGGAAAGGGGAATGAGAGGCTGAGGAGGGAGGCCGGGGCCCGAGCCGGAAACCGCGCCACACGAGCATCCATACGCACGCATTCGTCCAGAACCAGGAATCGGACTTGGGACAGGTTCAGCTTCCCGCTGGAGATCAAGTCGTCCAGGCGGCCAGGCGTCCCGACTACGATGTCGACCTGACGCGGCAGACGGAGAGCGGGGGCCCCGCGGTTAGCCAGGCGCGCCAACGTCGCGCTCGCGGACACCGCAGTTTCTCCATCACCGCAAAATCGTACAAAGGGAAGCTTCGAGGATCTTCACAATGACAACGATAACCGGTGAGCTACCAACCCCTTGCTCTAGAACGGAGAGCTGCTCCTTCGCAGCCACGCCTCCGATGACCAAGAGTTCTCTGGAAAAACACCAGGTATTACTCCCAGCATACCATGACCACGTTGCCATAGTGATGCCTCGGGCATGCTCAAAGATAAAGGAATCGTTATGGGATTGCTGAATCACTCACCTCAGTTTTGGGCTGTTGACATACTTCTTGAACTGATTTACGTTGTTGAGGGTTTGCTCGGCCAGCTCTTTGGAAGGCTCGATGATCAGGGCCTTCGGGGAGTTGGTCATTTCTTTCACCTGGCTCACCTGCGCAGTGCCTACAAGAAAACCAATACGCTGGCACACAGAGGCAGACACGGGCGACAGCAGCTGAGAGCAAAGACCGGATTTACGGCCTACCGGTCTTGGTGGACTTCACAACATGTCCCTCAGGTGCCTTGTCAAATGCGTTGAAACCTTGTTTTGGGGCAGTTTTGAAGCTCTCCGCACCGAAATTAAACTGGAGTTCAGCATTCTATTGCGGAGGGGATGGTAAGCAATGTTAAAACTCCTAATGCGTTAATAAAACGTTAATAAAACATTAATAAAACGAAGATATCGACAGGGGAGGGAGAATAACGACATATCAGAGGACGTGTTCACCTTTAGCACGCATGCCGCAAAGAATGGCTGATTCTTCTGGTTCTGTGGTATCTCAAAGGCCAGACCCAAATCCTTCCCTGTTAGACAAAAAGCCTCATGATGCTCTCAAGCAATCAGGAGATTCTCTGCAGAGTGGAATTTCTCCGTAAACACAGACCAATAAGCTTCACACACCATTTTTGGAAAACGAAACGTGTCCATTGTCCAGGTCCAAGTAGCAACCAATGACGTCATGCATAGTGAATTCCTGCAGGAAACAAAAACATCTCCGTTAACGACTAGCGGCTCGTTTAAAATTCATTTAGAGATATTGACAAGTGAAACGAATGCTTACCTCCCCGTAGCTGTCAAACTGTTTATTATGGGATTTCTTCCCAGTTCCCCCAAATCCGAAGCCAAACCGGTCAGTGCCTGGAGGCGATGATGGCAAAATGATCAAAATGGGCGTAAGAGTTAACAGATCAAGACGGAGGGACATCCCTCAAACATGGACATGGGCGGCACCCTCTTCAGAACCTCACCCAAATCCAGAGAAGCCTGACCAGTGGACCAGCCGACCCGACAGAGACCTTGGTCGTGACAGGAGACTTCGTAGTAGTACTTCCCTGTTGGGACACGATAGGTTTTTAGCCCAATGATACACTGAATTACCTGCTGCATTCTGGGAAACCAAAACTGTTCCCATAAGAAAGGTACTTTATCTTAATTATCAAGCGTCCTTGTAAACATGGTTCTTAACATACACTTCAATTCTTTCCTAGAGATGCTATATATAGAAACCGTTCAGCAAAAATGCAAGCGCTCCCCCTGCTGGCAAAAACATAGGAAACGCTCCATATCGTAGACCAGTGTTTCCCCAACCCGGTCTTCAGGGACCCACAGACAGTCCACATTTTTGCTCCCATCCAGCTCTCTGCCAGACAGTCCACAGTTTCACCAAAAATGTGGGCTGTCTGCGAGTCCCCGTGGCCCGGACTGGGAACCGGGTGTCTGGAAAAGGCTTGGTTCTGCTTGCCATACCCTTGGTGACGGCCCGTGTTGACCGGCATCCGTGCCATTCCTTCACCTCTCTGCTCTGGCAGCACAAGCCTTCTGCGCTAATCGCTGCAAGACAAGTGGAAGACAGCACCTTAGAGAGGACGCCGGGGGTTTTAATTGGCACTTGGAAAAGTCACCGCCGTGCAAATCTGCAGCCTGCTGGTGCAGCAGCGGGTTAACTGCGGGACAGGAGGTCAGTTAAATTAAGTACTCAAGTATAGAAGTTAAATTAAGGAGTCAATTAATGTTCCAAAGTTCACTCAGCAGGTTAAAGTAATAAGGACTATTTTTGCCCGCTGACATTCCTATTATTATCCAGAAGGCAAGGCAAGTTTATTTATATAGCACAACTCAGATACTAGATAATTAAAAGTACTTTACAAAGACAAGAATAAATTCAAATAAAAACATTAAAATCACGTTTAAAAGATTAGGAAAAAGGAAATAATATATATATTGAAAATATTCTTTCATTCATATTATATATGAACACACTGTATATTTACACACTGTATATATTATATATTTAATGCCATACATATATAAATAAAGCCAAAACAAACTAATAAAAAGCTAACTGAAAAGGAGTTACATTGTAATGACAGAGTATGACTACATAGATTTAATTTTTCAAGGCTGCAGTAAGCAGTAATGTTTTAAGCTTAAATAAGCTGACAGTTGCTGAAGACCAGGAGGCTGGTTCCACAGACGGGGAGCATAGACACTGAATGCTGCTTTACTCTGCTTGGTGTTGATTCTGAGAACACTGAGTAAGCCTTCTCCAGATGACCTCAGGGGTCTGGATGCTTCATGCCATTCAAGTAGATCAGAAATGTATTCAGGCCCCAGACCATTTAGTGCTTAGTGCACAAGTAATAATAGGTCATGCACTTTTTGCCAGTGTACTCACCAAAAGCTGGGCTTCTGTCATAAGGGTTCATCTGCCACTTGGTCAGCACTGGAAATGAAAGACATGTTTTTAATGTAATTTGCGGAAGACCTTCATGCCTTCTGGAGGCGGTGAAGACAAAGGCGCCGGTGGTAGGTACCAGAGCCGCCGGTCTTCACCGTCGCTTTTCCCTTCTTCCCCTCCTGCTGGTCCTTCAGCGTCTCGTAGACGATCTGGATCACAGGGATGCTGAAGGCCTTGGAAAAGAAAACCAAGCCTTAAAGGGGCAGCGCGCTGGGAGAAGCCGAGGTAATTCACCACCTCACCACAGTTATTAATCCCCAGTAACACCTAGGTGAGTAAATGTTAAAAGTAGCTGCAAATATAACGAGAGTTGCCCAAGAAATTCAGCTAAATATCATATGACTCTACAAAGTAAAATTATGCTCATATAAAATGCAATGCGCAAACCTAAATGCCCATAGGTACAATGGGGGAACAGACAGGCAGTATTATTTAATGGAGGTGAAATATTTTTGAGATTAAATCATTTGTACTTACTCCAGTTTTCCCACTACCAGTCTCTGCAGCCTAAGAAAACAAAGACGGCAGAAAGTCAGGAAAGAATGCGCATATATTTAACTATACACAGTCAAAGGAAGTACTTAAGGCTATTTATCTGGGTAGTAACTGCAGATTTAGTCAGAAAAAAAACACACAATTTAACATTTGAAGATACGCAAATTAACGCTTGTTGTCTAAAAGGTTACTGATGCATTTAGTTTCCAAACGTCTCCTTAGGGGCAATTCAGCTATTTCTTGTATTTGCTAAAATTTCTTCATCAGCTCAATTCAATTTACTTAATTTGTTAAGTAACTAAGTGAGGCATTGATCAACCAAACAAGAAGGTGTAGTGGTCAAGTCAAAAAATATATTGGTATATTGGACTGTTTTACAGGAGGTAGATTTTACAGGTGGTTTTGAAATGACTAGGCAGACACATATATACACATATATATATTATCAAGCGTCCTTGTAAACATGGTTCTTAACATACACTTCAATTCTTTCCTAGAGATGCTGTATACAGAAACCATTCAGCAAAAATGCAAGAGCATATATACTGTAAGAACATATACACACACATATATATACATACACATACATACTTTTATTTATATGTATACATATATACATATACACACACACACAAAACTCTGTATAACCATAAAATGCTTTTTGTCTAGACTCACCATGAGCACATCTCCACCCCCCAAGATGAGTGGTACGGACTCTGCTTGGATGTCTGTGGGGAGCCTGTGGACATTACGAGAGTTAGCGATTCTATTGTAACTTATGGTTACTGTAACTTCACATATACGGATTAACTTCCATATATTCTTTGCTGCAAAGAATAATGGTACAGGAAAAAACGTGCTTCACTCCTGGTATCATAGCACAATTGTCAGAGTGCTTGACCGCAACGAGAATCACTAAGGATAACACAGACACGCTTCGGCGTGATGCCTTCTTCAGCACACTGTCTGTGTTGGGAGAAGACGTCTAATAAAACTGTATCGAAGCAAAGTGCGATGCTGCAGAGAATCTCTATGACTGATACTGCGTAATCCTTGAAGTCTATGACAGTCTAGTCATAAATCTGGACGCTTCATAACTCGGGATGCTTTGTGAAAACGTTTGTAATCCAGCCCATATGGTAATCGCGGGTGATCTTCTCTGACAGGTCGTCAAATGCAAACTGATTTTGTAGCCATTTTCAGCGAATAAAGGCATACTTACAACCAGTCCATCTCCTCCACAGCCTGCGCAATCTCGGGCATTACACCCATTTCTAGATAGAAGCAAAACAAGCTTTCCTTAACAAAAACATACAGCTTTAAATATATCATAAACAAGAATTCTAAACAACGGTCATCAAATGTGACTTTATTTAAGGTTTAAATTTAATCATCTTACCCCCGAACGCTGCCATGATCAGAAACTCCAACCAAGCGGATGCAACGCCAGCGAGTTTGACAGAATGCAACACTTTATAATGACCGGGTGGGAACCGGTAGCATTTCCTTATGGTTCCGCTGCTCGACTTTATTGGTTTATGCAGATTATACTCATAAACAGTTCAATTCATTTAAAATGTGCATTAATGATTTCTTAAGTTTGTGTTACAGTGGATATGTATTATAATTTTAAGGCATTAAACTCACGGGGCATCTTGGGAAAACGTGCACATTGCTGATACACATGTCGGTGCCTTCCGAGACACCGTAGATAGGTGTTTCAGCCTTTCGAGTAGACGGAAACATGGCTGCTGACAGCGTTTTAGAAAATGAAGAGGAGAATATTTTGTATGATTTACTAATAAATACGGAATGGCCACCAGAGACCGACACCCAGGTTTGTTGCAGGACGGCAACCTAAACAGGATTTTGACAAATTGTTGAAATGTGTCAGTTATTTACTGATGCTTGCTTGTAGCTAGCCGAGCAGCCACAGCCACGTAGCATAAAGTATTGGTGACCATACCTGGCCGCTTTGTATTGACAGTAATGGGAATCAGTCCCTTTCTCGTATACCTGTTGTAGGCTTTAATCTTGATCAATTACTACTACAATTCATAACACTATATATGCATTTGGATGGATGAATTATGCCTTACTGCTTCTGTAACTTGCCACGAAATTTTAGAGTATTGTGGATACCCATAGGTACTGAACTGTTACATTCTGTTAGATATATAATATACCTCCTATCCGTTGATACTGTCCCGTTGCTGTCGGTCGTTCGCTTATTAAGTTCTGAAATAGATTAAAAATGTCTTTCATCATTTATAATAGGTGATCGGTTAATATTAGTAGTAGTATAGTCGTGTTGGCAGCAGTCACAGTTGTGGTCACAGCCCTCTGTTTATTTTGCAGTTGAGAGGAAACAAGGAGCAGAGCTCCTCTGTCCTGGCAAAGGCGGTGACCGGTAAGGGGGACGCGCTCTCGGTCAGATCTGCCTTCGGGCGCACCGATCGTGCCCACGAACCGCCGTGAAATTAAGCTGCCACTTATTCCCACATTAACTCGGTTATTTTCTAAAGCCAGCTCCTTTTGTAACACACACACACACACACACACACACACACACACACACACACACACACACACACACACACAATGTTTCTGTATTTTCAAATACAGAACGGTCACGAAAGGTGATAAATCCATGTAGCTGAGTTGCTAGCTTTGGTCATCTGGTTGTAGTGAGATTGTCAGTCCGAGACAACTCTGCACACGCATTTACATGCATGTGACAGTTTTATTAACTTGTAAATAGTCCGTCGGGTTTGCAGACTACCCCAGCGCTTGTGATAGATCTCATTATAGGCTTATAATGGAATCATATAGATTTGCCGCACTTTTCCCTGGGCTATTCAGGTACACATCCACCGTACAGGCCAACTTCGCGAAAAATGCCTCTCCCTGTCGGTCTGATGATGTTTATGTCACTTTTGTTAAATGTGCTGTAATGGGCAAATAAAACACAGTTCGGAGCGTCATTGCCGTTAATTTCAGTAATATCTATAATGGCCGAAAGTCGTGGCTCAGTAGGCCTAAATACGAACGACCTGACGGGCCTTAAATGCTCCTCACGTTTTACACCGTGCTCAGGTTGATGACTTTTTAATGCCTTATTTTTTCTGTGTGGCATTATGAAATAAGTCTTTTTTATAGATTAACTGAAATCGTTGTCTGTTTAACGTTTAGGGCCATTTCGGCTCCTCCTTCACTACCTCTGGTACAGGTGAGTAATGCCTTAATTTCCTCGGAACATTTAGGGACCCCTTAAGAATGCCGGAGTTTATAGTGTGTGCAGCTACAAGCGCAATGTAATGAGGTCTTTGCACGGTTTTCTTGTCTTCATTTAGACTGAGTAACACGGTCTGATTGTTTCCAGAGTCTTGCTGATAAAAATTGATTAAAAGAGAGAGGGTGCACAGAGACCAGACACTTCTGGCCGGTGACTGTCACTGCGGGCCTTAAAATTATGAGGGGCCAGGCTTTGTGCTTGGAAAATTATTTCGTTTATATATTACCTATGAGAAGAACCGTTCTTTTGATGCCAGTATCGAATTTTAGATATTTCACATGTAATAGAGTACTATTTTATAACTCATTTTAATTCTGTTTTAAGCATGTTGCCAGTGTTGGGAAGATTACTTTGGAAATGTAATTTGTTACACTTACAAGTTACCCTATTTAAAATGTAATAGTAGTGCAAGTATTTCAATTACTATGTGAAAGTAATGTAACTACATTTGATTACTTTTTGATTACTTTTCTAAATTATGAATGAATATTCTCATCCCTTAACCATTTTGAAATTGCGTGACCTGGCAGCGTTTACCTTGTAGCAGTACTAAACACTGACTACTGTCAAACTCCTTTCAATTCATGAATTAACATCACTATAATTGATCAGATTAATAAAAATAATATGACCACAAGGTCAGACTTCAGGCCTCATTTTTCTTTATAAGATCGTATAGTTTTAAAGTCACAACTTTTTTTTATAAAATCAACAGCACTGCTAAATCAGATATTTAACATTCAATAGCACTGAATAAGTAGCTGTCTATTCTAGTTTCTGGTTTACATTATGATACAAACATTTTATACTTCTGAAAATAAATGGTTCCAATTTATTTCTTATCTGAGCAGCTCTTGCATCAGATAGGACATGAAATTTCTGCTGATTGTGCAATCACTTACTCTACTTAAGTCAATTTTTCTATCACAAATCATGGAAGCCTAAAACAGTACCTTCGCGGCACTGTAAAATAAAACGGGTTAGCAGAGTGGCAAGGCTGCACCTCCCAGGGGTGAGCTAGCTAGTGAATTTTCAAAACGCAGTATGACATATTGTGTCGGGAGTCCTAATATCAGACCTAACATAAATTGCCAATGTCCTTAGCATATTGAAGGAGGACAGCACATTTTCTGTCAATGGGATCAGAAGCGCAAGTGTGGCTTTAAAGCGTGGCACACACTTCGGGATTCATTGTGGTGTTTACGCATGCCATTAGTTTTTACATTTTGCTTTGTTCCCCTGTACGTCATAGCTTACGATTGTGGATGCGGCTGTGGAGGGAAATAGCAAAGGAGGGTATTTTGCATAAGAAAAACATGCAAAGCAATAAAATACGATAATTAAACATATCGGCAAGGTTTTGCATACAATATTAAGATATAACTAAAATTATAATCATGAATATTTCCATTAGCAACTAATTTAATTACACCTTTTTCTCTAGTAACTGTAGCAGATTACGGTAAAAAATTTTTTGTACTTAAATTTTGTAACACCGTTACGTGTAACTCGTTACTACCCAGAACGATGAAAGAAAGATGAGTGTATGTTACATAAAACAGTATCTTTCTTTCTGAGGTGCTGTCAGTGGGACAGGGATGTAGCTTTGACAGATTTTCCGTGGTTAAGTGTGTGTTCATTTTTACTTTGTCCTGACTTGGCCTGTTTTGCTTGAAATGGACGTATGTTTCTCTCTGGCAGGCCTTCCGGCTCATCTGTGCCCCAGGGACTTATTAGACTTGTAAGCAAACAGATTAACTGGCAGCTTGTCCTGGCAAGGTAACGGGCAGAATTTAATCTGTCTTTTATTTAGTCTTTTTTGCTATTTTGTACTAAGGTTTACAACCATTTGCTTTTAATTGTATATTGATTCGGAATTACACTTTCTTTTCAGATATTGAACATGCTGAGCTAATGTCTGTATTTTTTTCCCTGTTGTACAGTAATGGGAAACTACTGGCGGTCCTTCAAGACCAGTGTATAGAAATCAGGTATTAATGCCTTTTCCTATGCTGCATGCCTATCCTATTGATCTCAAAGTGAAATTAACTGCTTTCCACAGCCTTGGACCATTCAGGATGTTTCCAAAAAAATTACAAGCTCTCAGTTTTTTTGTGTTGTCTTAGTCATTGTACACACACACACTTGTTCATAGTCCTATCTTGACGAGGACCATCCATTCATTTCTATGGAAAAACCCTAATCGCAATCATGACACCCTTAACCCACACCCAGCCCTAACCTTGTATTTCGCCTTTGGCTTGCTCACTGGGGGGGGGGGGGGTTTATGTGGCAGAGAAAATGTAAAGCGCGTTGAGACAATGTAATGTTGTGATAATGCGCTATATAAATAAAATAGCATTGCATTGCAATTGCATATATAAAGTTGAGTTTCCCCTTATTGGAACTGCAAAAATATGCCCACAAGGTCAAAATAACAAGTTTTTACGACATTGTGGGCATTGTAATATATACATGACCACGCAGAGACATTTTTGCAATGATTGACTAAGATTTCATAGCATAATCAGATGCCAACCACTTTTAAATTTATTTAGCTATGGACATGCTAACCCCCCCTTTTACCCTCCTCAGCATGAGATGTCCTGTTTTTTATGGCGGTCGAGACTCTCATCCTTCTCAGTATTCGTGCAGCGAGTAGATAAATTAGAAAGCCACCGAGGGCTGAGCAAGCACTGATATCAAAGTGCAGGTAATTACCTCGTGTGTTACTCTTACTCCGTAAAGCTGTGGTCAGGGTTAAGGTAAGTCAAACGGCAAATTAAGCCTAGAAACGCCAACCGTTCAAGCACTGGCCGTTCGCTCGGAAGTGTGGCACGGCAGGCAGAGACGCAGCTACACTGCTTCACATGGAGCTTCGCCATTTGAAGGCTCTGAAGCGGTTCTTCTGTTGTACCTTTGAAAGGGATTTAACCTCAGTGGCTGTGGGACCATGTCCAGCTGAATGCAGCATGCAGATGGAGCGGCTTCCCTCTTTCTTGTGCGAGTGGCCTTGAATGGAAAATGGTTGGCTGGGCAGCTAATCGATTCAGAAGCGTGGTTCTCATTGAAATGTCCCTGAAGGGCAAAGCTTGATACAGGCCAAATATATACTTTTAATATGAAGGCATTTTAAGATCCTAAAGAGAGAGCTACCATGTTGAATTATCTGTTCATCTAACTATCTGTCGTTATGATTAATGTCCAGGTCAGCAAGAGACGATTTTGGTTCTGTCATAGGAAAATGTCAAGGTAAGAGATCCAATTCCTGAAACTGTGCAGCTGGAAATTTTTGTCGATATGTCATGGTACTTTATGTAAGTAAAATGTGCAGTCATCCAATCTCTAAAGCAGTGCTTCTTAACCTAGTCTCAGGGGACCACCCCCCCAGACAGTGCACATTTTTACTCCCTCCCAGCTTGAAGGGAGCAAAAATGCAGACTGTCTGGGAGCTTGGAGGGAGCAAAATCGCGGACCGTCTGGGAGTCCCTGAGGACCAGGTTGGGAAACACTGCTCTTAAGAATTAAAATGTGATTCATAGCTGCTGCCCAAATGTAGTAACGTAGTGTCCATGTCAGTGCCATCATGAGAGCTACTGTAAAACTATCTTACAGTGCAGCTGGCAGCGAGGGGTTTAAGGAACCCAGAGTGACTGATGCAGGTGTTGCCTAATGTTTCTCGTTAGCTCTCCAGTCCTATTGACACATCATTAATTAGAAAGCTGCTGCTGACCGGGTCCAAGTTAATCAGAGTCATCTTGTGCCGGTAATTAATGTAAAAACTCTACTTGAGCTAGAACAAATTGACACAATAATCAGATGATGACTTTCATTAAATTATGTATTTTTTTGTTTCCAGCTGCAGTCAGCTATATTTTTTTTGTTATATGTTTGCTTTTGCTTTCAGATTGAACTTTTTTGAAGTTTTTTCTCTTTATAATGTTTCAGTTTAGTGAATTCTTTTTGACATGATTATTGCTACCAGAATATTGTCTGAAAACCTAAAACAGAATTTCGCACTATACAAATAGAACTGTTCTGTTTCTGCATTCTGCTCTCCTTATGAATGAGACTTGCAAAGTCGATTGTGATGCAAGCCAGAAGATCTTTCAGTATGCCTACAATTCCAGCAGTGCTAATCTACCCTGGCCACTCTCACAGCACATGGAAAGGTGCTTTGCATTTCAACTAGGGTTATTAAGTTAAGTTATTCACCTGAGAGTTATAACAACTATGTGTTAATTAGTGTTTATAAACCTGTTCTGCACTAATTAGAGGTCATGTAAGCTTCCTTTTAACTTAAACTGAGTTTGGATTTTTGTTTACTTGCTCATTTTTAAATGATACATTTCTTTATAATATTTGCACTCAAAATCAAATGAATAAAGACTTCTTTTGCATCGTAATAACAGTAATGGGTCACTATGGAGGGTAAAGCCTGACTCTGCTAAATGATGATCATTATTTATTGTTGGTCTCAATAGGGGCATCTGTGATAACGGCAAACATTTCTTTATAGTTAAGCATTAACCTGCTGTATTGACGCATGTTAAGTGTGGGGGACATTGTGACGCCATTCGTGTGTTTAAAGCGCGTATGTTACTGAATTTGCTGCCTCATCCTGCATCATGAGTCGGTGTGTTTATTAAGTTTGCACCTAAAAGCCCCAGATGGCATAGCAGCTCTATTTATGGTGGTTGATTTGTGTTTTCCTTTTTTTCTGTTACCCATTTCTTGATTTGCATTTTGTGCTGATCAGCTAATTTAGTTTGAGATCTGATGTAATGTTGGACAGGAACCCACCTGCATCTCAAGGACCTAGCAGACCATATATCTGATGGATGCTCTCACTTAAATGGAGTGCCAAAAAAAAGTTATGACTTGAAACCGTCCAGGTTCCATTCACCCACGTCAGCCCGCATTACTCTGCGGATTGTTTATTTAGTTTTGGCTTATTAATCTGGAAGGACGAAATAATGCGGCCGTGCAGCCTTGTGAACGCGCCTATCACACGGCGCCGTGTCATTCTGGCAGCGGTGATTTAAAAGGGACATTATTTCCCAATAATAGGTGCTCCCCCGAGGGTCCGCGAGACGCTGTCGCTGAATGGGACCCTCGCGCTCGCGCTCCGCCGTCCCCTGCCTCGGGAGCGATAAGGCCGTCGCCATGGAAACCCTCGCATGATTGACGCGTGCGCGCGCGCGGCGTCTCCGCGCTAAATGAAAAGCGCGCCGTTTCGCGTCCTCGCGGCGCCTCTGCCGAGGTTCCCTTCAAAGGCGCGTTTATGCGCCTCTTTTTTCACAATTATTAAATTGCCGCTGTAATCTCTTAGCGCGGTGCTGCGCCTGCGGTAACCGGACTCTGCTAATTAGGGTTTTTTTTATTGCCGTGTTCCGTTTTACCTCCCGTGTTTGTTTTGTTTATTTCATTTCGTTACTTTCCTGGAGCTGTCAGTGTTTGGAACAAGCATGGAAGTGACTAACTGCGGTTGTAGTGGGGTTTCTGTCAGCGGCCAAAAGTTTATTGGAATTTAAATGCTGTGTTATTACAGAGCCGTGGTGAAAGGTGCCTTTGGTTTCAGCATTGGCAGGGACCAAATCGGCCCCAAGCCCCCCACTCTCCTAATCACACGCACTGCTCCCCCAATATCATAGGGACATATCCCTACCGTCCATACCCTAATCTACACCCTTGGAGAGCTGCTTCTTAATGGGATGGATAGCTGCTCCGTAATACGACGGATTCCTGCACCTCCTGCCAGTTCTGAGCGGTTCCTCTTTATCCCACACCTCCATTACTCATGGCCGGCTTCTCAGTACCGGACAGGATGATCCCGTTTATTCCCCCTGCTTCCCTCGGGGCGCCACTTTTTTTTGGGACCCCAAATTGGCCGTGTCGGTTACTTACACAGGTTAAATCAGGCCATTTAATTACATCCTTTAAAAGGTCCAGTATGACGCAGGCGCACCAGCAGCCCTTCTCCTCCACTGGCCCAAAAAATGAAACAAGATTGCATAAATGATAGATGAAGAATGTGCTTGGCTGGATCTTGGGAGCAATTTCTCAGTGCTGTTTAATTAGCCTTATGGAGGCATGCGGGCCTGGATCTCGCGCGACGGCTGCGTTCTGGCCGGGCTGCTGCCAGGTTCGCGCCGGTGGGGGTGCCCGCGGTCCCCCCGCGCAGCGCCCGGCGGTCCCCCCGCGCAACAGTCCCGCGGTCCCCCCGCGCGCAGCGCCCCCGGTCCCCCCGCGCGCAGCGCCCCCGGTCCCCCCGCGCAGCGCAACCGTCCCCCTTGACGGTGTGACGCCGATGGGGGGTGGGGTGTAATGGGTCCTGCCAGCCTGGGATTTTCCACTACGTAGACAATTGAGAATTTAAGCTGCCGTCGCGGGGTTAGAAGGATGTGAGCCAGAGGTCGCGTGGGCAACTGGGAGCTTTTTAATTAGAGGCTGATTTATGGCTGCAGCGCCAGTAAGGCTCACTACCTGAATAGTTAAGAAAATAAAGTGGCTGATACTGGGCCGCAGTGGTACTGTTGCCTTGCAGTTTGATAGTCCGGGGTTCCGATCCTGTTCCATTCTGTGTGTACGGCATTTACTGGTTCTTTACTGGCTTTACTCCAATTTACACCAACATCCTTCTGCTATCTGGAGACTGCCGGTTTGGCTAAATGGTGTGTTCCCTACGCTGGGTCGACAGTTGGATGTATGGGCACAGATGTTATGAAATGTCCCCCCAGTGCCTAAGGACCCCAGCCCGCTATGGAGGCGGGTGGCTTGGAGTCAGGACTGCACCCTGCTGGCATACGCTGACAGCACTGGCACTGTACGCCTCTTCGACCTGATTGGAAGTGAGCTCTTCGTCATTCCCCCAGTGAGTGTGCCCCCGACCTACCGCGCTCCACCTGTCCGTCCGCAGAACCAGGGCCGTGACCTGTATTCGCATGCAGTACATAAGCACCACTTGCTTCACCCTCCTTGTGTCACGTATGAGAGTGAAGAGAGAAGTTTGTCATAGTATGGTAAATGGTCATTTCCACTTCCTCTACATCTTTCCACTAAACCAAAAGTAATATGAAAACAGACCAGAAGTACAGAATACGGTATAAAGTTTAAATTAAGTTGCATGTACCTTTTAACCCAACAAACACAGTTATCACAATGACACACATAGATGTGGTACTATGTTTACATTGACAAGCTCACCTTTCACCTCCAGCCTCTGCCCAATAGGGGCTGTCCTCCTTCCTGTCTGTAGAGCTCTTCCCACAATCCCTTGCTCCTAGGGGGCTGTTATCTGCTTCCCTTCCTGGGGTTCTCCCGCTCTCCTTCTGTCCCTCTCCCCAGAGCTCATTTCTCTGCACACATACTCAGTTTTGCTGGCTCAGCTCAATGTCTGTACACAGCTGCCCAGCATTAATTCACAAGTCGTAATTTCAGGGGAGTGTACCGAATGATGAAAATAGTGACATTGAGGAAAAGTTATTGGAAGTTGGTCTTGATAAGTGATCAGTTTTTTTGTGTTAGGGCTGTTCTCCATTGTTCTTTGGTTCCAGGTGAGCTAACCTTTCATGTCTGTCGCAGGCGGCCAGCTTCCCTGGAGATGTCAGCTACGCGGTGGCGGGACTCATCTTTATGGAGTACACCAGCAGTGCCCAGTGGTCTGCAGAGCTTCTCGTCATCACCTATAGGGGGCACCTTAAGAGTTACCTGGTCAGGTACGAGCGGCCTGCTGCATGCACGGTGATGCGAGGGTGCTACATCAGGTGTGGTTTTTTAAAAAAGAATCACACTTAGAGGAGAGAACCTTTTGTGCAGATGACAGGCAGCACAAATGCTAGGCCAAGAGTGAGGGCGATACGGCGAGTGGAATCTCTGCTTGTCCCGGTTCTGCGCTGGGTCTCAGGTTCAGCATAGCTAGCGCCTGCTAAACGGGATCAGCTGCGCATCCTTGGCTCATAACGAAGGGCGGCTGATTTGAGAAACTCACAGCGGCATCTGCTGGGTGCTGCCCAAATCCGTGGCCGACTCACATGGGCAATTAAGGCTCTGCCGAATCCTCCACTGCGTCCCTCCTTGCACCTTCACGCCACGAGGATCCAGGGGCACGTGTGGCTAGTTAGACAATGAAGTCCGGCGTGATTGAATATGTCAGACAAATTGACCGTGACTGAGGTAAGAACATCAGCCGCGAAGATGGTGTCCGTTTTATTTTCTCTGCGTTCCCATTTTCCGATGCGTGATTCTCTGTAATTAAACTGGAGCCCAGCCAAGACCTCTCAGAGCGATTCATATTAGAGAAGCATCGCAAGGCGGGCGATGTGTATTAACTTGCAGATTAGCGAATGATTCGAAAGCTCTACACATTTTTACTTGCTAACAGTTTATGATTCGTGAATGGATTTTTTTTTTTGGTTTCTGTTTTGTATCGGCCGTCTCAGAAGTTTCAGAATGTTCGTATGGTTATTATAATGGAAAGTGAATTAGGAATTTAGAATTCTAATAATGCCAAACCGGTAAGGAATAATTAGCGATGATTAATTATGTATTCTTCGGGAGCCTTGGATGGCATCCAGCCCCTTGCGTCACTGGCACAGTGAGAGTCTTTGGGTTACTGGGGCATTTTCCCATTCCTGTCATCCTTCACTTTCTGCTGATGTGCGTGTGAGCAGTCATGCGGCTGCAGTTTGAGGGATCTGGGCCGGAGCGGCATATACTGAAACCCGTGTGAAAAGTCATTGCCAATACAGTAATCCAATGCCAGCTTATGGTGGGAGCGCCCTCTTCATTCCCTTCGATGGGGAAATGCTACCGATCCCCTTCTAGCTCTCTTGTATGCTTCAATGTATTTTAACAAAAGACAGTCTGCTAAGCAAGCAGAGTGGTAAATATGAAAATGAAGTATTCAGTCTGCATTTGAGTCTCCTTGCTCTTAAATGCATTGACGATTATGAAGGAAGTGTCAGCGAGCGTGTTTGTTGTTCCATTATTCAATTCAGTTCATTTCTATGTATCAGCTTTCGCAACAGTCGTCCCGAGATGCCTTACATAGAATAATTGAAAAACAGGGAAGAGGGAAGATAAAGAATTGAAAGAGCCAGATGACAGCAGAGGAGAAACCATTACTGCCTCTCAAGTGTCCCTTAAAACCTGGGAAGTCAGTGCAGTTTGTGTGGAGTTTTCATGTGTTGTGCAGATAGTTAATCTGATGAGCTTATGTCAGACTGGCTTGAGTTCCGCTGGCTTTAACTGCTCTGCCTCCTGCTGGCCAGTCTTTCATTGTGCTAAACGTCCCTCCCTCTCTCTTTCTCAGTGTTGGAACCAATCAGAGCTTCCAGGAGAGCCATAGTTTCAGCTTCGCCACACACTACAGTCACGGCATCACCGCTGTCATCTACCATCCGGTGCATAGGTGAGTATGGGCCGGGTTCAGTGAGAGGGGCAGACCCGGCACCCGGGACCCGGTGCCGCATGGAAGAAATGGGCCTAAATGTATTTTACATTCACATTTTTAGTGGACACTTTGGTCCAAAGCAATGTACATGTGAGGATGAGAGCATAATCACATAGTGTCCTTGGAACAATAGGGGTTAAGGGTCTTGCTCAAGGGCCCAGTAGTACCATCAGCAACCTACTGATCTTGGGCACATTGTCCTGCAGAGCTACACACTGGCCATGCCCATGGCACTGTACCTGAAATAGTGGTCAAGCCTCCTGTATGACCCCATTGAGCCCCATGGCGACTTGTGTCTTACCTGTGTTTAGTCTGGCATGTGGGATTTTGCCCAATAGGAATCTTTGTAGACGGAGCCCGTCTCCTCGAAAGCTCCATAAACTCATAGCCTTTTCTAGAACCTCTCCGTCTGGCGTACCTCAGTCTGCACCTTCCTGTCTTCACCCTGCACCCTTCATTAATTTTCTGCCACCAGTGGGTAACTGAAAGGTAACTGGCTGGACGTGTGGCATGACGGCCCTTCAGGGGAGACGCGTGAGGCTCCTGCAGATTCGGGGAGGGGGGGGGGGGGGGGGGGGGCGACACTCAGGCCTGTCCCTGTGTGACACTGGCTCTGCGTGACGAATCGACAGGGCGCCCAGCAGAACGTCACATGGCCACCGTTCACCAACACTTGATCCTGGTGAGGTCGCGCCACTTGAAATGCTTTGTTCTGTGGCTGGTTCATTAAAGTGAATAAAATTATTGTCCATGAGTTGGCCAGCCACAGTGATTCTCCCCCCCCACCGCCCCCACCCCAGGTTTCTGAGGATACGTTTTAATTAGTTTTAATTAGCAGCAGATTGATGGGGCAAACAGCTACTCTGGTGACCTGCTGTTGAAATAATTAGTTGAATAAAGTTGTTAAGAGCTGCAGAAGAGAGCCAAAGAGTGTCTCAAGGACATGGTTGGCCACCCCGCCTATCCCCTCTTTGCACTTAATTTTTTTATGCAGGTTGAGGTTTATTTTCACCCTTCTCTACTCATGCAGTGAAGATCACGGTATGCTTAGGCATATGGTTAATGGTGCATTATAGCCATAAATGCGTGTTGGGCCAGGTGGGTGGCATAATGCATGTGAGATCGTGAGCTGTCAGAAGCTGCTGTTTTCTGAAGCTCCACTAGAGGGCAGTGCACACCCAAGGGTTTTTACTGCCGTACGACTGCCGCCCTGACACCCTTCTGTCCACCTTCACCGTCTACGGATTAATAACTGACCGTGGTGACAGACGTCGCGGAACGGCGCTTATCAGCATTCAGTACAGATGGGACCATCGGACACGGGCCTGCCTTATGTAACGAAGGGGGCGGTTTGTGTATTCTCAGAATGAGGGGGACACAAGCCTGCGTTTCCTCTGTCTTAGCATCATGTCTGTACTCTGCCTGGGAGCTCTAGCTGAACTGTAACCCCTCATTAACCACAGAGTTTGGGCCTTGACAGCCTGCCACATTTTTACAATCCCTGACCTCATTAACGATGATTACTAGGTGAAATCCAATTGAAAGGGGCGTGGCTCTCTTGAGGGAGGCGGGGCACTCTGAGTGGAGGCAGGGCACTTTTGCAGGAAGTAGGATGTCCTGATGGCAGGGGGGGTGCTGTTTGAAAGTGGGCTGGGGTACTGGTACATAAACCTGCAACTCGGCGGGGACCTAATCCTGACTGAGCATGAGGGCGTATGACGTGCTTTTCAAACTTCTTCTCTTTTATTGCCCTGCCTCCAGGTTATTGCTAGTGGGGGGCTGCGAAGGAGGAGATGCTGATGCCTCCAGGGCCCCCCGCTGTGGCCTCACAGCCTGGAGGGCCCTGTCCGGGTCACCGCATTACAAGCAGGTGACGAGCTCTGAGGACGACATGGGCTCGGTGAGTCTTCTTCCCCCGAGGGGAGGCGTCTCCTTTGTCCCCCAGCCATCTGTGTTGGTGCCACAGCCCCCTCCATATGCTGAAATCGGGCCTGCAGAGGCCATGGGGTCCTTAGTGTCTGGCGCCCCCGTCTGGCCATGTTCCATAGCACTGCTTCTCTGGGTCACTGTGGTTCTTCTTCCACAGGCTCAGAGAAGAGGCCTCTTCAGGTTACCCAGCTTCCGGCCCTTTGCGCGACAGGCCAACGAGAAGGTCATAATTTTGTGACTCTTTATTATGTTTATTTTTTTGTCCGACTCGACTAATTCCATTCTGTTCCAGCAATTCAGAAATCCTTAGTGCATGTCACGTCGGTTATAAGCTGTAAAACCATCAGGCCGATACTGCTGGCCTCGTGGACCAGGTAGAGACCAGCATCCCACTGAGAGGCCTGTGATTTGAAGGTCTTTCTTTTCGTAAGAAATCAACATCCCGATTTCCCGTGGTTCCTGTGGAGACGGCCTTTCGGGAGAGAGTGAGGTGACAGTTCAGAGCTGCGGGCTTCCCTGCCCCCCCCCCCCCCCCCCCCCCCCCCCCCCCC
>JAODKL010000109.1:355886-377969 GCA_026780765.1 Petrocephalus schoutedeni
ATATATATCTATATATATATATATATATATAATATACAGTCAGGCCTGCTACAATGCGTGATACACAAGTATTGGGACATAACTTTTAATGATGGAATTCAGATGTTTCATTCAGACCTTGCCATGCAGTCTGGTTTACAGATATTTGTGAAAGAATGAGTCGTTCTGAGCTTTGTGAATTCAGTCGTGGCACTAGATGACATAGGATGCCACCTTCACAATTTGTCAGTTTTGTGAAATTTCTTCCCTGCTAGATATTCCACGGTCAACTGTAAGTGGTGTTATTGCAAAGTGGATGCTTTTAGGAGCAACAGAAAAGTAAAGTAAGAGAGCGGGGCCGCGAGTGCTGGGGCACACAGTGCGTAAACGCTTTGTCGCCAACGCTTTGTTGACTCCGTAACTGCAGAGTTCCAGACTTCTTCTGCCATTAACCCCAGCACACACACTGTGCACCGGAAGCTTCATGGAATGGGCTTCCGTGGCCGAGCAGCTGAATGCAAGCCGCACATCACCGAGCTGAGTGCCAAGTGTCAGATGTGGTGAGGCACAGAAGGACTATGATATGCTGTCATGCCAAGTTGTGTAAAGCACGCCCCCACTGGACTCTGCAGCAGTGGAAACATGTTCTGTGGAATGACGAATCGCCCTTCTGTCTGACAGTCTGATGGACGAGATGAACGTTACTTGGCTGACTGCAGTGTGCCAACTGTAGAGGGATAATGGTATATGATTGTTTTTCAGGGGTTGGGCTAGGCCCCTTAGTTCCAATGATGGGAACCCTTAATGCTTCAAAATTCCTAGACATTTTGGACAATTCTGTGCTTCCAACTTTGTGTGAATAGTTTGGGGAAGGCCCTTCTCTGTTCCAGCATGACTATGCCCTAGTACACAAAACAAGGTCCACAAAGACATGGTTGGGTGAGTTTGGTGTGTAAGAACTTGACTGGCCCCCACAGAGCCCTGGCCTCAACCCTATCAGACATCCTTGGGATGAGCTAGAGTAGAGATTGTGAGCCAGGCCTTCACTTCTAACATCAGTGCCTGACCTCACAAATGCTCTTCTGTATGAATAGGCAAAAATGCCCACATACACACTCCATAAACTTGTGGAAAGCCTTCTGAGAAGAATGGCAGCTGTTATGTCTGCAAAGCGTGACCAACTCCATATTGATCCCTATGGATTTAGAATGGGATGTCATAAAAGTCCCTGTGGGTGTAATGGCCACCCACCCAATACTTTAGTTAATAAAGTATCACACTGCAAATCTGTTATAACATGGTTGATATATTCGTACCCAACTCCAATACAATGCGGTATTGCATTTGTATTTGGGTAATTGCCAGTCGCAGAGAAAAGCACTACGCAAATTACAATGAGAAAAGTTCCTAACTAGAAAAACTGCCATCCAAGTGCACTATAGCGATGTCCAAATTGGTTCTTCTCAGTGTATTGGTCGAACTGGTTTTAAAAACTAAAAGAACCAAGCTTTGTGTGTATCCATGCAGTCTTAAGTTCTAAATATCTAAAAATATTTGACGAATTATATAAAACCAAGCCATAACCTTTTTCAGTTCACTTACACTTGCTTTTTGTACACGGTCTGGAGCCTTCGGTGGCCGTCTGCATACCGTAATCCGTTATATCTGTCCTGCATGCATGCCCGTCCGGCTGTAAGGTAGCTGTGGCTCACTGCTCACTACTCCCAGCTCTCGGCAAACGATGAGTTGGCAAGTTGTTAAGAAGCGGTAACTAGGCATTTCTCGTGAGATTCATAAGACCTGTAGGAGACATTTCTGATATAATTTATTGTTTCTTATGTAAAATACACATAATTACAATATTGGTCACAGGTATCACTTTTAATGTTATTTAGTTCATTTTGTTTGGAGTCTCCTTCTGCTAACCCTATTGTTCCCATTGGATATGTGTGTTTTATGACACGATTTTAGTGAACCCACGGTTTTTCAGGAACACATTAGTCGTGTTGTAGCAAGACTGGCTGTATGCATTCACCCTCCCCACCCACCCTCCTTCTAGTGTGCTTCAATGCCCCCGCCCCACCCCCCCACCCCTGAGTTTGCCCCGCCCACCTCTCCTGTAGCATATCATTGTGCCCTGCCCACATCTTCACAGTGTGCCCCACCCACCCCAGCACAGTATGGTCGTGAGTGAACTTCTGGGCTCGCCCACCTGTCCCGTGACTCTGTGCCCCACCCTGACTGAATTTTCCGTTCCGTTCACTGTCCTTTCCTGTCGTTTTTCCCCAATTCCCTGATTTCCCAGCGTACCGCAGCGTATTACGCTGATGATCTTGTGGTGCTTAATGTTCTGTGCAAAAATTTAATCAGAAGATCAGTGCACGGTAACATTGTTTTAAGCAAAGCAGCCATCTTCCTGAGAAATCCTGAGCTCCAGCACAGATATCTAAAAGATTTCATATTTATCAGAAGCTGTAAGTTTAATTTGGTATCCTCCTTCCTGTGGTTTTTCTGCTTAACTCTCCCATAATATTGAGGCTACTGCAATTTAGGCAGTAGCAAGGATTTTTCAAATACTGAGGTCAGTAATGAACAACCAGCCGCATTTATGCACGGATAATTATCATTTTCATCAAGTTTCGTGAACGAAGCTTCATGAAAAAATACCAAAGACACGACCTCGCTGTCCTCGATGGTAATCTAGTCCTATCCAACTTTATTTGTGAAGGACCGTATGCAACCACACTGGGCCAATGTGTCGTACAGAGGAATGAAAGGCATAACAGTTCTCACATGGCATAAAATACACATAAAATACAAATGAAGTAAATATCAGATATAGGGTGAATAAGACAACAGCCATAAGAATAAAATAAAATGAGTAAAATGAAAAAATAAGCAAAATCAAATAAAATGAGAGTGAGATAGAATAACATAAAATCTGATTAAAATAATGGTATCCACGGGCATGGCTGCAGTAACTTAACTTTGCATATGGAACGTTTATAATTACTGCAGTCTGTAATCTTACAATTACATGAATTGATAAAGAAAATTCATTAATCAAATACAACCCGCAATAAACATTTAGCTTGAAATCTTGATAATCTTCCGCTTAATATCATTTTAGCGCAACTCTGATGTAATAGTTGTCTGACACAGCTTGATCTCTGCTGCAGCGCGAGTCCGCACTGACAGAAAATTGCGTACACCAGCTGGCGTGGCATTCCCGCGTATCCTACGCTCACGTCCATATTGACGAATCCTGAAATTTGCGTTGAAATGACATGGCACTCAGTTTTCTGCCATACGCGCACTTGATAAATGAGGGCCCCGGGGTCTTCCCATGACCCAAAATGCCGTGTGCACCATTTTTTCTAGCGACTGTCTGTTACGGCCAGACACACCGACCAGAACATAAACAACAAAATTCGCCCAAGCTCGTATTGAGCGAGAGGATTTATTAAGCTCTAGTTCATCGCTAGGTCCGGAATACAGAGGACACAGCCACAGGAAAATCACAGTCGGCAAGGAAAAACTAAGGAAGCACTCGAGCCTTCTCCCCAAATGCCCGCCCCCCCCATACGAGGGACGCTGCCGTATTGCTATGACTGCCCCACCCCCGCAGTGATCGGTCTCACCTGTGGATTTAAAAAAAAAACGGCACGCTGCCAAGCAGCGAACAACAGAGAGGGGAACAGCACCACCGGTGGAGGGACGTAACACTGTCACTCCTCCTGGGCTGGAGTGAGCTGTGACTTCCATGACTGTCCTCAGCTTGCGTCCCCGACTTCTTCGTCCACATGTGCAATATCCTTCATTATAGTGCGTATGACGGATTGCAGTAGTCTTTGTTGTTCCCGCGTATTATTATTAGGGATTGTAATGGTGACGTAGCTCTAGTGGCTGTCCGCTTTCTCATGTCAGTAATGCTTTTATTTCCCACCTGATGTGTGATTCATAAAGCGCCCCAACGGGACGACACATGCAGAGCTCAGAGAGGTATCCGCCTTTTCAGTTGAATAACAATTTTAAGAAGGATTTTGCTCTTCACTTGAATTATAGTACCTTTTTCTTCTGCCTGGCTCGCTAAGTAATTTTTTTTTCCCCCTAATGAAAAACAGACCCGAGCGAGGCTGTGAGCACAAGGGAAAGGCACTGAACGTCGCCGTCGTTATTATCCTATCAAAAGGGTTTCTTGAGCTTCTGAATGGTGCCGCGTGATTAGTTGTCTGATAGATGTTCTGTGTACCTAGTATCAGAGACTGTCATACGGGAGGAAAGGAGGCACTTGAAGCCTTTCTCCTAAGGGATAGAGTCACCAAAGAAGCAGCTCCTCATGTCAAATCTGTGTTTATATTTTGAAATCAGGAGACACTGTAGCCTCACATCTCCAGGGTTGGGGGTTTGAATCCTCCCCCAGCTCTCTGAGTTTGTTTACATGCCCTCCTACTTTATTTTTGAGACTGTTTTTTTTACTCGCAGTGTACAAAAAGTATGCATTTCAGTGAACTTTTGTTTCTGAAATGTGCTCATGTGTTCTGGGATACATTAGTCTCATGGTCCATGCCACCTGGGATATTCTCCCTCTGTATTCAGTGAGCAGCTATGAAACACAGAGGGGTATTAAATTCAGTATCCAACACACCGTGTGAGGTTTGAGGTTTTTATTTCAGTACTGCTGGATAGTTACTGAAAATAACTGAAAGTGAAAGTAAGCAACAGGAAGATTTTGGGGATCCCTGTCCAGGTCCTTGACCACAGCACCCCCTATTGGTGTGAAGTAGTAGTATCCCAGCAGTGCTGAGTTGTGTGTGTGATCTTGTCTCTCCAGTGTGAGACCAAACTGGCGCCGAAGCGACCCCGGCCAGAGGGGGGCGCCGGTGAGGATGAGGGCGGAGCAGCCGACGACGACTCTGGTTCTGAGGACGAGGGCTCCGCCCGCGCCCGCTACCTCGGCTACGTCCAGCGGGGCCTCTACTACGTAACGGAGATGGAGCGCTTTGCGCCGCCGCGGAAACGGCCCCGCGCCGTCGTCAAGAACTACCGGCTGGTCAGCCTGCGGTCCACCACGCCGGAGGAGCTGTACCAGAGGAAGGTGGGTTCCCGAACACGCTCCTGGCATCCTCTGCTCCTGTCCCCCTGACATCTGAGAAGGACAGGCACTATCGAATGTCTCCTGATAGTCAAGATAATAGCTGGTTTTCATCCATACTTTGATCTGGTCCATTTTCAGGTGTCGCTTAGATACCAGCCCCGAGTAAGCCGAGGCGAGGCTTGGTGTGTGAGACGCACTGGTGGCACACTTTGATGGGGGGCGGGGGGTTTCTGTCTGCCACAGCTGGCTTTGTCATTCTGGGCTGGTGACGGGTTTGCCTTTGTGCTGCCACACCGGCACTCAGCGCCCCCTTCACGCCCACACCTGAGCAGGGATGTCGCGTTGTCATCCTGAACAGCCCCGGGATGCCCCCCGACAGCGCTTTATTTACCAGGGACGCCGTGCGGCACACCGTGTCCCCCCCTTAATAAGCGGGGCGGCTGTAATCTCGTTAGTGACGCATCGCGCCGGGGGTTACCCGTCCTCTCTCGAGATGCCTGCCGCGCACCGAGAGCTTCGGAAGTGGGGGAGGGTCAGACAGTCCCGGGTTGAAATCCCAGGGTCGGCAGAGGGACCTCGGAGAACGTCTACCCCGCTGGGTAAAAGTGTCAGATGAATAAAAAAAATGTAGAAATGGGGGGGGTTGGTGGGGGGAGCATAATAGCCACGCTGGGAGAGACTCTGATGCTGTCCGATGATGCGCTGTCACCCCCCTAGATCGACAGCGAGGAGTACGGCGAGGCTCTGTCCCTGGCGCAGGCCTACGGCCTTGACTCAGACCTCGTGTACCAGCGGCAGTGGAGGAAGTCGACCGTCAGCATCGCCTCCATCCAGGACTACCTGGTATGTTGGTAATGGGAGGGAGGGGTTAAGATGGACGATGGCTTCTGAGAGGCTCGGGGTATTGCTCATTAGTCTGCATCGAGAGGTATATCTAATAGAGTGTTTGTGTGGCTCCCAATGGTATCACCATGATTCCTCCAGAGCCAGTATACTTATAGTTAGCATTAGCATCGCTGCCGCTTGACCAGGCAGCCCGATCCGTGTCTGCAGAGCAAGATCCGGAAGCGTTCCTGGGTGCTGCATGAGTGCGTGGAGCGGGTTCCCGAGAACGTGGACGCGGCCCGTGAGCTGCTGCAGTACGGCTTGAAGGGCACCGACCTGCAGGCGCTCATCGCCATGGGCAGTGGCGAGGACGGCGGCAGGTTGGCCCTCTCCTCCTCCTAATCCTCCTCCTCCTCTCTCTCCCTCCCTTTCACGGACTCCTCATCCCTCCCTCCTAATTGTCACATTGTTGTGTGGTCCTCACAGTTCCACCCACTGAAACAGCTGCATGTCACGGTAGAGCGATTCGGGCTAAGTACCTTTCCAAAGGTCTGGAGTGGGCCCCCTGGGACCACCGGCATCGACCGCGGTGTCCTTATCGGCTGCCTCTCTGCACCGCGCTGCTTTACGGCACCGTCCGTCTGCCATGTCTGTCTCAGCGCCCGCTAACCGATGGCCCATGGGGGGTGCTGACCAGCGGTGCGATCCTGACCGCTGTTTGTGGAGGTATATTTATCGGTCCCGGGCCTCTCTGCAGTCAGCCTCCGGGTCCGTCCTTTATTTTTAGCGGGGAAGCCAGCGGGTCGCAACGTAATTATGTTTTCAGTGAGGTGGCTTGGGGTGTGGGGGGGTAACGGAAAAACAGCAAAAGTGGCGGGTAATGAGAGGCTGCCGTTAGCGCGTCTCTTCCCAGCCCACTTTTAAAGGGAAGGTGGGCAGCTGTTGGAAGGCACTCCGCATACTCCGGGTACTCCTTAAATCCATTATCCTAGGAGGGTAGGGTGGCAGGTGGCCCAGCATGGCTTTATGGCAGGAGGTGGGTGGGGCCTGGCCCAGCAGGGCTTTATGGCGGGAGGTGGGTGAGACCTGGCACAGCAGGGCTGTATGGTGGGAGGTGGGCGGGGCCTGATCCAGCATGGCTTTATGGTGGCAGATGGGCGGGGCGTGGCCCAGCATGGCTTTATTGTGGCCTTGCTGGTCCGGTGTCGTTTTATGGTGGGAGATGGGCGGGGCCTGGCCCAACTTGGGTTTTTGGTGGGAGGTGGGTGGGGCCTGACGCAGCATGGCTTTATGGTGGCCTTGTTGGTCCGGTGTCGCTTCATGGTGGAACGTGGGCAGGGCCTGGCCCAACATGGCTTTATGGCGGCCTTGTTGGTCCGGTGTCGCTTTATGGTGGGACGTGCGGCTCAGTGAGGCTTTCTGACAGCCGGCGCGGCCCAGCTTCACTTTATGGCAGCCAGCGCAGCCCAGCATTGTTTCATGACAGCCGGCGCGGCCCAGCCTCTCTTTATGGCAGCTGAAGCTCCTTGCTGTTATGGACCCGTCTGCTGTGGGTTTTAGTTAGGGGGGGCAAGCACCATAGCAGCTCTGGATTCAATCTAAAATGGCCTCCTCCCCCCCCTCCCATTTCTAGCGCCCCCCCCAGTTATGGAGAGGAATGAGGGCTGTTTTTGTGGCAGGTGCGGGGGGGGCACTGGCTGCTCGATTGTAATGGAAATAGCAAGATTATTCCATGTCTGGAAAGTTAACACGCATCGCTGTCCAGGGGCAGTTAATAAAATATAACGGCGACAATAAAGATGATTAAAGGTGAGATTTAACTGACACCTGTGGTTGTCCTATAAACCCCAGACCCACACGCTGAGCCCAGAGAGACCCCCCTCCCCCGCCAATCCCCAACAGCTTGCGCCACTCTCGTCAAGAAATCTGTCCCCATAAAGCCCTTAATTTGTCTCTGTGATCGGGAAAATGTGCCGGCCATATTTCTGAGAAATGTAATTATTATTGTAATATATTTTAAACCTGCAGCTGGCGCTGAGGTGCGGCTGAAAGGCCATTAAAACTCGAGGCCCGATACAATCCTCACATTACTTTGCCCACCTGATTATTCTCCGCGTGTCGCGCGGTAATAAAAAGCAATCCCATTTCTGCGCACCGCCACAGATAAGTGGAATAAATCTCGCCGGAGTGCGTCTTGGGGGCCCTCCCGCCGCCCACGGCGCTGGGCGACTTGCGCGCTCGCGCTTCCAAGATGGATCTGCTTAATCTTACATCGACACGCAGAAGGTCGTCCTCTTTGTTTATCAACCCCCCCCCCCCCCAATGCCGAACGCAGATTCATTCTGCCGGGCGATGTGGACGTGGAGGACGCGCCCTACGAGGACTTCCTCTCTCCAGCCGAGGAGCTCCACAGGAAGAAGGAGGTGGAGGCCAAGAGGAGGCAAGAGCTCCTGGAGATGGTCGACTTCAGCAGGTAACCGCCGCCGTGGCCTTGAGTGACCTCGCTCCCTGCGGGGGCCAGATGCTCATGTCCGCAGAGGAACACTGCTTCCTGTCGTCCTCTGATAGGCTTTGTGCCGATTCTGTGCATTTATCCGTCTCTGTCATCGGTCCATCTCACTCATATTCATGGACACACTATGGCAGACCCTCCCCGCATAATTTCCAGGCTCGGGACGCAGTTACTTCAAACCAGGCCCTCTCCTCCGCCCTCCACGGGCCCCGTTGTACTCTTGAGACCCTTGGCCTGCGATAGTCAATTCTAAGACCCAAGTTTACCTACCCGTGTGTCTTTGGACTGGGGGAGGAGACCCGTATTAAACGGGGAGACGAGCAAACTCCACGCACCTGGCAAGGGGCAGGATTTGAACCCATAGCCCAGGAAGTATGGGGCTACCGTCCCGCCCACTGAGCCAGCGTACCGCGTCTCACTGTGCGCCATAAAAGCAGTTAATGCTACTGCTACAGAAGAAGACCAAACATGCACTGGAAGGGGGGTCTTGCTCTGACTCGTCCTCCCGCGTCAGTGGATAGCTTGCCCAGAGTGCATTTTGGGAAAGTTTCGCTACGTTAGATCATAGCAGTCAACGACTGGTAGACGCATAAAACGGAAGGGAAAGGAGCCCTGTCTGTAGATTAGCATTGGATCACTTTATGGTGTCTATCTTAGGCACCGGGGTTGGGCTTAGACATGACGAGAGCTTCCCGTGCCCAAGTGACGGCATCTGCATGCCCTGTAAGCCGTGTCACCTGCATGGACCGAAACAGCATTCCGGCGGGGGGCTCCGCCATTGAGCCACCACTTTGTTCCTGGCCCACGCCATTAATGCGTTGGTTAATGCCTCAAACGATGCACTTTGGCTAGCTGACGCGTGGAGCTTACCAAAGCATCTCCTGTGATGGGGAAAAAGGTGCCCCCCCCACCCGCACCCAATTACTATACAACTTCAGCTGAGCTGTGTTTTATTTTAAGACTAGTGATGCGCGGTTCAGATCAGCCGAGAGCCAAGCTCGTCAAGCACGTAAATCGACCCCAGTGGCACGCCTTTAATGGAGCTAATGTGCTTTGGGTCTGTGGGGATTGCGCTCAGTCTCGGGGATCCGGCAGAGAGTGTCTGTGACGGGTTTGGGAGACCGCGCAGTCGCCAATCACCAGAGGGAGTGTCTGTGGCGGGTCTGGTAGACCGCACAGGAGCCAATCACCAGGGAGAGTGTTTGTGGCGGGTCTGGTAGTCCGCATTTTCAGGAACACCGAATACCTGGTTCATCTGGGAGGGATCAAATATGTGAAGTTTCTGAGGTCCTTGACGATGGGATTGAGAAACACTGCTCTGGATGCTGGGGGTGCCCACGCAGGATTCTGATGCCCACCTGATGGAATCGAATGGAGGCTATGTGAGATGGGGGTTCTGGAGGAGGCGCTTTGTCGGGTTTCCCGTATTCTGTGCAGCCCGCTGACCTTCCGGGTCCGACATTGTGCGACTTATTCCTGGGTTTGCTGCTGTTGTTCTCATCGCTCCCATTCTCACGGTCTGGCCACCGCCTGTAACAATAAGCTTCTCATGATCCCACGTCTTCATTTGTCGTGTCCTCCCCTGTCTCTGCTGGAAGCAGATGGTAGGCTGTCTTCCTGATGGATCAGGCCAATCGCGACTGCCAATGGCTCTGACTGATGTGGGAGGGACCCACTGGAGTGGGAGTTGGGGGCTTGACGATGGTGATGATATTTCACCCCCTCCCTGTCTGACTGTCGAGGAGGAAATTAAAAATGCCCCCCAGGGCTGCAAAGACTGCAGTGCCCTTGAATGACCTTATTAAAGTTGCGGCACTGCCACTGTCATCAAACACCCGTGCGATTAGCTTCATTGTTTCATCTCCTTCCTCTTGCCAAAGGCCTCTGCTTAATTTTGGCTGCAGGGCCTCTTCCTTTGCTTAATGTGATGAAGACGGAGGAGCCGCTTATTGGCAGGGGCACTAATTCAACAGAGATTAACAGCCGAGAGGATCTTGTGCTGGATCTGTGGGTCTGTTTGCACTTGGCCCACAGGTCGGACGGGCTTTCGCCATCTCCACGGAGACACCCGGCACTCCCTCGCTCTTGCCGTGAGCAACCTTGGCTCCCCCGGGCATCTCTAATTTGAGATGTTGGTCCTGAGGGTCCCCTGTGTTCATTTTCTTCACCGCGTTGAGCGGCATAAATGTGCTAGGACTGCCATCACTGTGTTATGAATGCTGTCCGCTGTGGGCCAGCTCTTCAGTCCAGCGCCTAGCAGAATTATTTTCAAAGCTCCCTCTGTCAGTCGCCTCCATTCTGATCAAAGAAGTCATGACAAATTTCAGAATGGATTTGTTTGACTAAGGAAAAAAAAAAACACAACATAAACCCCGCCAGCTGCTGTATGCATGTGCGATTAGCTCACTGTCATACCAAAGTAGATGGGTGCACAGGTTTATAAATGCCAGTTTGTTTCATTTTTCACAGGTTGACATTGGAGCAGAAGGAGCTCTGCAGGAACCGGCTAAAGCTCTTATCTTACCTGGATCGCCTAGCAACCTACGAGGTAATGACAGGAGTCGCTCCGTTAAATGATCGTTTGCATGAAACGTTTTTAACGCCAGCGGCTGTGCCCTCACCTGCTTCTGGAACCACGCGCTTGGTGAGCTTCCAGACAGATGTGCCTGGTGGAACCGGGTTTTTATGGGATAGCTGTCGATTGCGATGAAAGCGTTTGTAGTGTAGCATTGAGAGAGAGAGACAGGGCCCTGAGCCTGAGCTGCATCACCAAGTGCTCCCTGGACCTCCCGCGCCTCCTGGGGTGGGATGCAGTACATCAGCACTCAGCGATGGATGCTTCATATCAGAACCCGAAGGGGTGAAACAGATGGCTGGAGGAGCAGTGCTCAGGGGTGGGCTGCATATAATGCGATCATGCTCTGCTCTGTGCCCTGCAGGAGATCCTAGGCGGGCCGCACGCTGCCGAACAGAGATACGACGCTGAGTTTTTCAGAAGGTTCCGGAGTCAAAATATCGTGCTGTCAGCAAGAATGTACGCCAGGGTAAGTGCCTTGCTGCCCTGTTCTCACTCGACCCAGTGCGGGGGGCCCCGTGGGACGCGGTGCCTGATGGCTCCTTTCCGTCAGCGAGCACATGTGCTGCCAGCCCTTTATCGAGAGTCGGCTGGGGTGGCCGCCTGCCTGGGCCACCCGCTGAGGACCTGGCTTGACAGCGCCCTCGCGGCCGGCACGCCCAGTGTTTTGTCCCTTAAGGGACTTGCTCGACTCCCCAGGCAGATGACGGCGTGTTCCAGGCTCGCCGCATAAGCCCCTCCTTAGGCTTCCATCACCACATTGACGTTGAGTGTGGTGGATTTATTTAGTCATTTGTTTCGGTCTGCTCACTCTTCACTTGCTAGGAGAGCAACGTGCAGGCCTTGGACATCCTGTTCACTTACCACGGCGCCGAACTCCTGGAGCATCGCCTGGCCATTCTGGATAACGTCCCCGAGACCAGCTCCCCGCACGAGTATATGATCCTCCTTCCGGAAGCTTGGTAAGGTTTCCAGTTAATGATCTGTCTTCACACTCTTCACACGTTACCTTCCCTCTCAGCCTGTTCTGGTCCGTGTCCCCAGTTGGTCTGTAAACATGCCTGAGGGCCCAGGTTACACCCCTTTCGGAAGGATGGGTGTGTAGAGGAGTGGGTGGAAGTTTTGGTCTCTTAAATTACTTTCTGAAGCTGCTGCCTTCGTCCCAGTGCCTGATAGATGCACATTTAATGTGCGCCAATCCTCCTAAGTCCAAGTGGTGCATTTTAATAAAATTTCATTCTGGCTTCTACATGTGGCCACAACAAATTAAAAGATGGAATTCCCATAAGGTGTCCGCTGGTGTCTTTGGGACGCGGCCTGTGTTGTAGGATTAATTATCCCTGAATTTACTGTTTGAAGCAGCTCATTAAGCAGCCTGTCTATGTAGCTTTAGGCTACGCTCGTCTGCAGTGATCTGGCATTGAGTTATTTCCCCATGCTGTGCGGTTTGTACATAAGTTGTTACACAAACCTCACGTCCGTGACCTTTTCCATATCCCGCCCAGATGCATTCATCACTGCACCGAATATCTCGGTGCTTTTTGCTCACTAGAATGTCTGCCTTGCTCGGCCAGTCGTTCCACTGACGGTGACCCGGCCTCGTGAAGTGTTCTTCGCACCCGTGACACAAATGGCCGCCCACCTCCTCTCAGTCCATCGTTCAGAGTGCCGGCTGAGCTCCTTGTATCCACTCTTCAAAATCTCCCTCATCATTTTTACCTACAATCAACATGTCCGTCACCGCAGAATAGAATGCCTTTATCGTCATCGTACAGGGAGCAAGCAGAGCAAGGTTTCTGCTTCCGTATGCCCCATTTTGCTCCCCTACGAGAGAGACACAGACGATGGGGGTCTCGGTGAAAGGCCAGCCATTTATCCAGCCTCCCCTGGAGCAGTTGGGGGTAAGGGCCTTGCTGAAGGACTCATGATTATTCTGCTGAGCCTGGGAGTGGCGACCTTCCGATCACTGGCTAAGTGCGCTAATATCCCGAGCCAGAGAGCACCCCCAAGCATCCATCTTTACCGGGTCCAGCTGGACCAGCCTACTGTGTATCGCGAGTTCAGTCGTTTATTAATTCCACCCCCCCACTGCTCTTAGCACTGATGACGTTCACCTCGCTGCGCCGAACTGAGCTTCATTTATTTGTTCGAAAGGATCCCTGAATGCACCGTCGCATCCATTAATGGCGCCGGGCGTGGGGGTGGTGCCAGTGGGAGTGACTACAGATTACAGGTCATAAGCGACGGGGCTGGAGGAGCGTTTGCATGCGCGCGGTGTGAGCGCATTCCTAATGATCGCTCGCAGCCCGCGTATCTGCAGACTGCCGCTGATATTGACGTCCTTTTCCCTAGCAGTCCCTTGGCTCTCTGAGGCAGACAAGCAGGCAAGGTGTGTGCCGGAATTAACATCACGAACCGTGTGCCCCTGACTCATCGCTTGGATTATCCACATCAGATCTGTCTCAGTACATTATAGAGGGTGTAATACCGATTTCATTAAATTAGTGTGAGAAAACCACAAATTCGTGCCACAGTTTTTAACACGGTTGCCTTTTACTTCCAGGGTTGGGGGTTCGAGTTCTGCCAGTGCTCAGTGTGTGTGGAGTTTGCATGTTCTCCTTGTTTCCCCGGGGTTTCGAAACACATGGCATCCAGTCTAAGTCAGATGCCGGCCTTGTGCCCTGTGCTGCCTGGAGGGATGGATAGTATCCACTGTTTATTTTCCGTTTTACCGTCATCGTTTGGAAAGCCCACCTGAATGGCTTGGGCCATGGGAAGCATCACTGAGACCTCAGCTGGTTAGAAGAGTCTGACCGAGGAGATTACAGAGGCTCTGGTAGATCCACAGAGCCCCTGCTAATGCGTAGTGCGTTTGTGCCGCGAACGGCCTGTTCATGAATGCTTCAGCTCTTAATTATACTGCCCCATGAGTATCGCCTGCTTATCCAAAATGCAGGGGAAGGACTCCAATTAATCCCTCAGAAAGGGAATGGACGGGTTTTCAAAGGGCTGGGGGGGGGGGGGACAGACATTCGGTCAACAGTAAGGAGGACACTCCGCGCAGTGTTGTTTTTGAGGTATGTTCTTTGGTGTGTAGCTGCTATATTAGATACTTTGTTCTCTTTGCCTGACAGTCAGGGAATGGGTTTTATTTATGTAGTTTATTTGGGGGGGGTTGAGTTAAATAATGACTTTGGCCCCTTGTTGGGTATGGATCTGCGATGCTTGTTTGTTTATGTGGTCTGTAGGGTCAGTGGCCGACCGCCACCTTATTCAGGGTTCGGAAATTCTCCTTCTGTTTACTGCAACTGCAAAGTGTGTGAAGAGGAAAAAAAAACAGAACTGGGTTAAAAAAAAAATAAATCCCAGAGGAGTTCATTTAGTCAGACTTAATTAAACATAATTAGTGTTGTACGCGTCTTCATTTCCAAAGCAAAATGTACTCTGCTCATCATCATAGGACAGCAGTAGTATTGAAAACACGGTGAGCGCTTCATTTGTGCCAAATGAAGGTATTTTTCTGAAGACTAACAGGCCTCTTTAGGCTCCTCGTGTTTACGCTCTTATGGGCATCACGGTCCCTCCAACACGCCGCTAGCTTTTCATGCGTGCAGTAGTGTGGTCATACGTGCCAAACGTCACGACTGGAGTTGGGCGGGAATAGGCCAGGATCTTGTGTCACTGTGTAAGGGACCGGATGAATGGTGCAAATAGTTTCACAAAAAAAAAAAACAAACAATCCATGGCCAAAAACAAACATCAAGGTTTAGAGAAGACATGTTACCACTATCATTGGCTATACTCCCCTGACCACCGGTTGTGATGGACCCATGCCACTGTAGGCTGCCTAATAAGTAGCTGTCTTCACACTGTGATGCAGCCCCATGTTAGGGTCCAGTGCCTCGGAACGTACCACGTGGATGTGCTCCGGGGGGGTGGGGGGTGTGCAGCACGGGCTGCTGACCCAGCACAAACAGGAAGTGTTTCACATGGCTGCAGCCGAGCGACACTCACTGGTGCGTGTCCATGTTCCTCGAGATAAGCTGTTGATGAAGACTGTGATTTACGTACCCGCAGGATCCGCCTTTAAGCCAAACCGGTCTGAAGGCCAATGTTATCTATAGCTGCCTAAAACCGTCAAGGGCGCATTAATCCCCATTATGACTTCCGTTCCAGAAAAGATGCCATTGTGATTAAGGAGCTGAGGAAGACTCCCATGCTGGGGCCTGGGTGTAATTGTAGGATTTGTGCTGGTATTGGGTTTTTTGGGTGTTCTCAAATAATCCCTGGATTCTCGTGAAAGTCTTATATGAGTTTTATCTCTGTTGCATCTACACATGCACAGGGTCTTAAAAGGACAGGAAGATAAACACTGTTTACCAACATTATCCATCCTGCCATCTGTTTTCCTTAAGCTTCTATCCATTTTTGGGTTGTTGTAAACCTGGAGTTTGTGCCAGGAATTGTGGGACACAAGGAAATAGGCACCCTGAAAGGGATGTCAGCCTGACTTAGGGCACTCGCCTTATCGTTAACAACATCATCATTATTAATACCTAAGGAGACCCATGAGCCGTGCAGTGGGCATCCATCTTGCCATACTGTTTTCTTTGGAGGTCTTTTCGTTCACAGAGTGCAAGTGCTCAGGTTCCCAGGAAGGCTGCCCTTATTAGCCCAGACTTCCCGAGCCAAATGGCAGATTTCCCCGCCATCTGTGTGCCGTGATCCGGCAGGGGCGAGGAGCCACGGCGGTCCTGTCGTGGCAAGCCGGCTTTTTGCTATTACATCCCATCGTGCCAGGCATAGACCATGTCGGTAGCGTGCCTGAGGTTTGTAAGCCATTTGAAACCTTTTAATAATCACGAGGTCCATCGCTAAGGCTCAGCCGGTGTTTACAGAGGTGTGACGCGTTTTCCCACGGCGGGGTCGCCATCACCTTTACATGGGGCTCATTAGCCACAGTGCTGGCGTGCGTTTCGTTCGGCCGTTAAAGGTTCCTCCTCTTCCAGCCTCCAAAAAGCCCGTAATCCTCTTGCGGGACCTTCATTACACATGATTAAGCTGTTAAATGCGTGGCTCTGCCCTTCATGTCTCGGAAGTACTTGGGAAGATACCCTTGGTGCTTTTTATCGCGCTGTTAACCGTGAAACTCCGCTTTTGTCCCTTAAAACTTTTAAAGATGCAGCGGCGCTCCTTGGTCTCCTTAAAGCCAAGTAAACAGACAGTATCTGAACCCGGGCTGCTTGTAGGCTCCCTCTATCTCTGCTTGACCTTCATCCTACCTTTTATAAACAAGATAAAGACCTTTGACGCCTTCCTCGTCCCGCCTGTGCCTTAGACCTCGTGCAACTCTTCATAATACAGATTAAGCTCCTGGCTGCAGAGGATAAAACCCTGCAGTGTTTTGAGGCTAGAGGTTTTATTTACGGGGGCAGTGTGTTGCCGTATGGGTTCGGACACTGTCTGTGATCAGAAGGTCACCGGTTCAAATCCCAGGGCTGGCAAAATAGTTTCACTGTTGGGCCTTTGAGCAAGGCCCTTAATCCCAATCGTTCCAGAGACTGGCTGCCCCTGCTTTCTCTACTGTTCCCCGCTTTAGATAAAAGCTTCTGCCATGTGAATGTAAAATATTTTTCTTTATATCCGCGCACTTCTGAATTCCTGAATCTGATTGGTCGGAAAGGTGTTAATCTATAACTGCAAACGTATTGCCAGCCAGGCAAATCATGGCAGTAAATCAGTGCGCTAATATAATCTTTTAATTCTAAGTAACGTTACTTAAAATTCCAGACATAGAACACAATTTTAAAATGAACAGAAAATGTTTCATCATTGGCAAAAGAACGTAGTTCTAATAAATGTGTTTTTTGGCTCATAAACGTGAAAATGTCTTTAGCTGCAAATGTGTGCAGCAAATATGTGGTTAGCATGGTATAAGCGGGTTAATGCGCTCTGAGACATGCATTATACATATTTAAATGCACTCCACGTAAGGCAGTTCTTTGCCTTCGCTGGTGTTCATTTAAAAACTTACCACGCGTGGCCTGTCGTACATTTACCCTGACAAACTGTAAACCTCGAGGGCAGTTAATTTGGGGGGTCTTTGGGTATGAAGGTAGTGTGTGATGTGGGGGGGGGGTGCCCGGCCACCGGCATGATGCTAACCTGTCCCCTCCCCTGCTTTCCGGCCACAGCCTGGATGAGGGCGGTCGCCTGGCGCTGATTCCGTGGGACGAGCAGCGGCACCGGGAGCAGGACTGGTGCGAGCGGAGAGAGTGCAGGTGAGACCCCGCGACACGGAGGTGGGGGATCCTTCGCCGCTGGGGCTTTAGCAGGGAGCCATTGGCCCTGATCACTGTCCCAGTTTCTCAGACTCCCAAAAGAGCTGCTTTGCTTCTCCCAGAACCTACCTGTGCATACAGATGCTCTATAAGACCCGCGTGACAGCACCGTGATCGCAAAGATCGCACTTGTGGTCTGGGCAAGAAGTGTCTTGCTGATTTGTTCGGAGTGGGGCAGGAATGAAGCCTGGGGGCTTTTACTATCCTGTGTACTTTGGAAGGGGAACATGAGAACACGAGTATGGTCAAGTATGAAAATTGAGAAACACCCATGGAACTGTTTGCCCCGGCCTTTTAGCTGTGCATGAGCGTGGGCAGCACCTGCCTACTTTGACCTTGAGGCTATGACCTAAGCTGTTGCTATTGCCTGGCTGGAGCTTGAAGGGGCTTTCCTTTTCTAGGCAGGCACAAAAACATGAACGCATCTCATCATTTCTGGCTGAGTCTGTGATTAATCGGCCCGATTTGCACAAGAGCCGCTGGGGAGGCACTGGCTCCCATCCGAGCTTGACCCGCAGTCGACCTCACGGGCATCCGCTTCCCACGGAAGCGGGGAAGGTTTTTAATTCCTCCTCTAATCCTCGCGCCGTGTTGCTAAACGCCCGCGGCGCCTCGCTCCCTCGCCGGCCCCGTTCGTACGTCTGAGTGGCGGAGTTTCTCAAAGCCGCGGCGCGTGTCTCAACCCAGGGCGGCGGTGGACCCCGAGCTGCACGCCGAAGACTGCTTCCTGTATGAGGAGCAGCCGGAGCTGCTGCCATTCCGCGCGGCCACGCCCTCCATCGCGCTCCTGACTGACTGGTACCTGAAGCGAGCCGCGGACATCGATGACCACTCCCGACAGGTGGGTGCTGGGGACGTGAGGCTTGTGTGGAAGAACGGTAATACTGAATGCCGCAGTATTTTGGGTACAGCTCAGTTTGGGTTCTTATTCTGGTTTTTAATAAATGTTTCAATGCTGTTCATGTCATGTGACTCAGTGTGATGATATTAAGGAGTCTCCACAGGGAGGGGGGGGTTGGGGGGGGGGGCGTTGCTGTTTGGGAAATTTAGCATTTCGGGTGTCCCCACTCACCAGATTTCGAAATACACCAAAATAAACCAGGATAGCATTACTTTAAAAAATTCTGTCAATATACTGTGCGCCACGGTATAGTGTCTAGTGTCATTGAATTAGAATTAGATAAAATTAGATGCCTCCCAAGCCTAGGGGAGGTATGGTATGATGCCATTGGTTTTGATCGCCCCTGCCCCTGGTCAGGACCCTCGATAGGGGCCATGCCTCTAAAACATACACGATCCCCCCCACCAGTGGCTGTAATGACCGTGGTGTTTACCGGCTCTTTGTTCCTGGCACACGTCGGCAGCCTGACGGGGGGCAGGCTTTGGCGAGGGAGGGGACCTTAAAGACGCGCTCGGTGCCTTTTGTTTCCGCGGTGTGGGTTCTGTTCAGATTCCTCATGCACGTTTATGTCAGCTGTGCTCGGAAACTGTGGGCGGAGGAGGGAATGGGATCCAGGCTCTCAGATTTCCCGTCCGAATGGTCTTGTTTTGATGTTTCTTCTGGATGTCGTGCTGAGAGGCATTTTATATCAGTCCTCCAGACGATAGTTAATTAAAAGGGGACTAATGATTCTCTGGCGCCTCGAATTTCTAGTGCCAGCATTTGTGTGAAGATGATAAATATCAGTATTTGGCTCAAATGAATTTAAAGTCTGTGTATCTAGTTCTGCTGGTGAATAATTTCAGTTTTTTGTGGCATGATTTTTTTTCCACCTTTGTTTTCTATTTGAAGAGTGAATTAGGTTGCTTGGTTGTTTATGAAATCTTCGCATGGTGGTTAGAGTTTGAGGCAGGCAGGCGTGCCTTTCAAGCAATGGGGCAGTAACTTTGCAAACTTTTGATTGACATATTGCAGTCCTGGGAAGTGTGTGGGTATAAAACTGTGGAAGGTTATGAAAATGAGGGATTGTTTCTGTCATATGCCTGAATTAGCCAGCTGGTGGGGGTGGCTCCTTTGGATCTGTTAAATTGCACCGTAATCCCATGACATGGAGGGTCTCTTATTGCCTCTGGGGTTTCAGTTCAGAGTCACTGTGCAGATTCACTATATGGGCAAAAGTATTGGGACAACTGGCCATTACACCTGCAGGAACATTGATGACATCCCATGCTAAATACTATTCCAAATGGGCATCAGTAGGGAGCTCGTCCCCCTTTGCAGACATAACAGCTGCCACTGTTCTGGGAAGACCTGCCATAACTTTATGGAGCGTGTCTGTGGGAATATTTGCCATTGATCCAGAAGAGCATTTGTGAGGTCAGGCACTGATGTTAGAAGTGAAGGCCTGGCTCGCAATCTCAATTCTAGTTCATCCCAAGGATGTTTGATGGGGTTGAGGTCAGGACTCTGTGTGGGTCAGTCAAGATCTTACACACCAAACTCACCCAACCATGTCTTTGTGGACCTTGTTTTGTGTACTAGGGCATAGTCATGCTGGAACAGAGAAGGGCCTTCCCCAAACTATTCACACAAAGTTGGAAGCACAGAATTGTCCAAAATGTCTAGGAATTTTGAAGCATTAAGGGTTCCCATCATTGGAACTAAGGGGCCTAGCCAAACCCCTGAAAAACAACCCCCAACCCCATTATACCTTCTCCACCAACCTTTACAGTTGCCACAATGCAGGCTGGCAGGTAGCATTTTCTTGCCATTCGCTAAGCCCAGACTTGTTCATCAGACTGCCAAACGGAAGTGTAATTCATCACTCCACAGAACAGAGTCCAGTGGCATTGTGCTTTACTCCACACCATCAGACGCTTGGCATTGTGATTGGTGATGTGAGGCTTGCGTGCTGCTGCTCGGCCATGGTAGCATATTCCATGAAGGTTTTGTGCTGGGGTTAATAGCAGAGGAAGTTTGGAACTCTGCAGTTACGGAGTGCGTTGGCGACTTTTACGCACTGTGCTCCTCAGCCCTCTGTTAACTTACATGGTCTGCCATTTTGTGGCCCAGTTTGTTGTTTCTAAAAGCATCCACTTTGTAATAATACCACTTACAGGAATATCTAGCAGGGAAGAAATTTCACAGACTGACTTATTGCAAAGGTGACATCCTATGACAGTACCACACCTCAATTCAGGGACCTCTTCAGAATGACCCATTCTTTCACAAATGTTTGCAAACCTGTCTGCATGACTAGGTGCGTGATTTTATACACCTGTGGCAATGGGTCTGAATGAAACACCGGAATTCCATGATTAAGAGGGGTGTCCCAGTACTTTTGTCAATATCAGTGTATGAATTCCATTAATTTGTACACAGTCTTATAGGGCCTCATTTTCACTGTACTTAGGTGTATCCATTTTTACATTTAACGATTCTGAAATGTCATTTTTCCCGGCCCCTGCCGGCAGCCTGTCACAGCAGCTCACTGTGGGGGCCCATTAACATTGTTACACTGAGTCACACGTCATGAACAGCATTGAGACATTTATTAAAAATGTAAACTGGGCCCACGGTGACCACCAGCACCTTTGTCCCACTGGCCTGCTTCTCTGAGACTAAGCTCACTGGCAAACGAAACCAGTGGTCGGGGCACCATATCCCCCCTAGGGCCGCGTCGTAACCTAATTACATTACAGAGGAGATGGAAGCATAGAATTGTCCAAAATGTCTTGGTATGCATTTCAAGACATTTTGGGCAATCCTATATTTTCAACTTTGTGTGAACAGTTTTGGGATGGTCCTTCTCAGATCCAGCATGACTATGCCCTATTACACAAAACAAGGTCCACAACGACATGGTTGGGTGAGTTTGGTGTGTAAGAACTTGACTGCCCCCCCCAGAGCCCTGACCTCAACACCATTAAACAACCTTGGGATGAACTGCGAGGCAGGGCTTCACGTCAAACATCAGTGCCTGACCTAACAAATGCTCTTCGAGATGATTGATCAAAAATTGATATCCATATCAATACTGATACCTATGCATTTAGAATGGGATGTCATTAAAGTTCCTGCAGTGTAATGGCCAGGTGTCCCAATGCTCTTGTCCATGTAGTGTACCTTAGATAGACAGAAGACCATCATAATGCTGAAATCCCCTTCCCCAAATATTACTGTGTTACTGTCACTCACTGTTCATTGTTATTGTGTTGTATACTCCTGTTTATACTTCTGGTTACACTATTCATGGCTGCTGTTGTGAGGCACACAAGCTTTCACTCTCCAATACAGTGATGTGGTAATAAAGTAACTTAATTTGATGTGATTGGATTAAGAGGGCAGCTGGAAGCAGACAGTCCTTTCCAGATGGCTGTGGGTTTGAGTCCCAGCACAAATTCTATAACATGTACTGTTCCAGTTAAACACCCCAGGTTTTTTTATTGGGTAAAATAGGAAGTGAATTGTAAGTTCCCCAGATAAAAGCTTTGGAGGCTTGATGTGTGTGGTGTTGCACACTGCAAACATTAGCTGAGTGGCTGATGTGAGCCCTCCCTACCCCCCCATGCAGGTGGACTGCGCCCTCTCACTGGTGCGTCTGGGGAAGGAGCGGAACATCCCAGGCCTGGAGGGGCTGTGTGACGACCTGGTGACCCTGGAGACCCTGGTGTACGAAGCATCCTGCGAGCCGAACCTCGCACTCAAGGAGCTGCGGCAGCTGGCGGACATCGACAAGCTCAGGCTGCTGCTGAAGGGCGTGAGTTAGGCCGGGCTTGGCTGGGCAACACAGGGGGGCGTGGCTGGGCAACA
>JAODKL010000109.1:410066-442839 GCA_026780765.1 Petrocephalus schoutedeni
TAATGATCAGGTAGATCAACAGGTGAGTCTCAGAGGAGACTGCCTCTCAAAGGTCAGTAATGATCAGGTAGATCAACAGGTGAGTCTCAGAGGAGACTGCCTCTCAAAGGCCAGTAATGATCAGGTAGATCAACAGGTGAGTCTCAGAGGAGACTGCCTCTCAAAGGTCAGTAATGATCAGGTAGATCAACTGGTGAGCCTCAAAGCAGACTGCCTCCCTAAGGCCAGTAATAATTCAGTAGATCAACAGGTGTGTTGGAGGAAGTTGCTTTTTAAATACCAAAAACAATTTTTTGGGGGGGGGTGAACAAGACCCCTCTCTCATGTTTCTAGATTTTAAAAAATCACTGAATATCACAGGCGTTAATCCAAATCCTCTGGATTAATGCGTCAGCTGTGGAGCTTAGTATCCACGGTGTGGAAGCATGCAGATTTAATGTTCTGTGTGAGGCAAGGTCATGGGGCCTTGCACACGGATAACACCCTTAGATGTGTTTCTGTTTCAGCTGAGTATCCGAATCACATGTACTGCACAGTGCTAGGGGCCCTTACTTCACCTCTGTGCCTCCATTTATTTTACGCCTATTCTATAATTGTATTTTTCCCAGTCATAAACAGTGCTCAGTAGCTGCGATGAGTAGTTACAGTAATCGGACACCTTACCATGGGGTTTTAGCACCATGTGCCGTACAGGGGGCCCAGTACGTGCTAAGAAGTGCCTGTAGAGCCACTGCCCTAGAGCTGACCTAACTCCACCACGTATAGCATGTTCCAGTGTTGCAGAACTTTCCTTGGTCACAGTCGGAAAAATCCACAGTCTGCACAGGCTTGAAAAGTAGGGTGAGCTCCTGGTCTCCGCGGTAGCGGCGGCTTTTCCTGTATGTAGGACAGGTTTCATTTCGTAATGGATGACTCTTCCCTCTCTAATCGGAAACGGGCACATTTAGAGCTGGGATCCTAGTCGCCGTCCGCCTTTACCGTTCTTTTCTGTGACAATAAAATGCAGCGTCATCTAAACAGAGGCCTGTTTGCCAAAGCCATCAATCTGCACTGCTGGGCCCCAACTCTCAGGCTCTCTGTGAGCCTGTAATCATCCCCTGCTTTCTGGCAGCTCACCCCCCCCCCCCCCCCAACACACACACACCTACCCCACGATGGTCCACACCCTCCCTCCACCTCACAGGCCGGACAGCAGAATTACGCATTATGCATCCTGCTCTCAAGGTCCGCAGCCCTCATCTCCTAATGATGTGAGCCAATGAAAGAGATGTTTTATGGTAATGAGGCTTTGTATTTCACTGCCAGGCAACTAGAGAGGCCTTACTGGCTAACTAAAATTAAATATGAGAGGGAATCCAGCTCCTTTTCTTTAAAGTACTGTGTAAGCTACAGTTTTTCACTTTACTCATTATATAGCTGATTTTTTCCACCAAAACCATTCAGGTTAATTATGTTACTCAAGGGTACAATAGCAGGAAGACTCTTGAGACTTAAACCGGTAACCTTTCCGTTACTGCTGTTATTCTTTTATATATAAAAGCTTGCTCTTGGTCCATATCTCACAGAAGCTTCAAAAATGGCTGCAAAAGTAATACATTCAAAGGAAGCATCTGCCGCAACCGAAAAGGGCCCACTTTATATTAGAGACATGCTGTATGTCTTGATGATGCATGAATGGACGGTCAATATGAACATCTGGAAGAATGTTCTCATATCGATTGGTTAATGTGAGCCTGTGCCTTTCTGGCAACAGTAAATAATCTGCGGTATTGTGATACAGGGGAGAGGGTACCTAGTCAAATATCAAGGCCAGCAGAGGAAGATGGATTTACCTAACTGGTAAATCGATGTAAAACCCCGGCTCACAATGCAAATTCCGGGCATGTGGGGCGGGAGGGGGGGCTGAGATGGCCGGAGTTTTATTTCATTCTGTACTTGACTTTTTAAGGCAGTCACTAGAATTGAAATTTAGCATCACATCAGAGGATTCGTAAAGGGAGGTGGGGGGGCACACAGGGCTTGTAGATGGATCTCAGGAAGCCAAGGCCATCCTGTCTCTCACCAGAGCCTTCATCTGAGGCGTTTTCATGAATTTCTCAACCTGCCGTCAGACAGGAATTCGCATTCGATCGTGGCTTGCCGGCATCGCCACGGCGACCGGAATACCACAGGAGATGTGGGACTTCTGGATCTCCTTCCCTGGAGCCTTTGTCAAGTATTATAGGTCAGTTAGCTTGAAAAGTTCAGTCTGACAAGTCCTTCGATTAGAACGCATCAAATACTAGATTTATGATATATCTTCTCCGCTTCTTTTTTGCAGCATTGCAAGTATGTCTGTCTCTTTATTTCTTTTAACCAACACAATGGACAGGTTCATATTTTTCATTTCAGGGGAATTTGTGCAGTGAAAGTTAAAAAATCGTTTCAGGGTGAGGGGTATTGATAGAACGGGCCGCCGGCTCGATGTTTTGATAAGGCCTGCGCTGAGACTCGTTTGGATGCTGGAGGCAGCCCCGATATCTTGGCTCGCCTGATGTGGGCCATATGCTGCTCCTGCCTTTGCTGCCGCCTCCTGACGTCCACAGCATGTTTTCTCCCCCGTCTCAGTTCTCCTCCAGCTGGCCAGCGATGCTCTGCCCAAGGACACGACGCTGGCTTTGGCCTATCTGCTCGCCCTGCCTCAGGTACGATCTTGCCTTCCCAAGGAGAAAAGCACCTCTGTAGAATGTAGTACTTGTTTTTTTAGCAAAACTGCAAGGCCTTAGTAACCTTGTCTCATTTACGGTCAGGTTGACACATACCAGACAAAGTCCTGGGAGCTTCATAATTTTAGAAATCTATGTTTTTGACAGTGAGAAACCTGTTTTCTTGAACTTCACTACCTCCCAACATAAACATGATTTAAGGATGATAAGTAACCCCTCACATGTTCTTAACTGACCTCTGATATCGGCATCTCAGAATATGGCGTAAAACCCAAATGGGGGGCAGAATGATTAGTGCTCTGTGGAGATCTGAAGTTGCCGAGAGCTTAAGAGAAATGGTCAAGATGATGGATGCAGTGTTTTTGCTGAAGTTTTTAAGCTGGGGGATTTTTTTAGCACATTTCCTCAAACTAAGCACCCATACCTGAGATTAACGTCTATCATTGTCTTTATAAAACTAACCAGACATACAGTATAAGCTCTACAGCAAATGAGGACTGCACTGATTTTTATTTTATTTTTTTCTGCTGCATCTACAGAATGCCACCTTGAATACCGTCCTTAGTGAAACCTCTCCCAAGTTCAGCCAAGTTGGACATATTTGATGAACATTAATAAGGAATACTGCGCTGTGGGAAATGGCAAACACTCTGATCACTTTTTTCAGAGGTCATTCATCTGTGTGGCAGTTTAATGTAGGAGCTATTTTCTACCAAATTCCACATGCACACCGTATCGCTGCGCAGAAGTTCATGCCAGAGCATCTGAGGCCCCTGGGGACTAGACTAGGAAACACTGATCTAGGTGGATAAATAGCCGTACAGCACATCTGAAACAGTTTTTTATTTATTTGTTTATTTTTATTTTGTATATTTTTTTGGGATTTACTGGCCCTTTAAGCCTCACTTTGACCCACCCTCCCCTGGGACTCGGGAAACCTCCCCAGTTCTCCCTCCGGGACAACAGGCCTTGGCCGAACGGTTAACCAGAATTCAGAAGGCTGACCCGCCTTGTGCCACGGCCTGACGGAGCAGCTTATGTTTAAACGTTGGGTTTCTGTGTTGCACGCTCGCCGTGATAAAGGGGAAAGTGATCACGGCTCTCTGTACCTGCCACCGCTGTAATTGCATCTCGCCGTTGCCGATGCCACTTGTCTTGAGAAGACTAATTTATATTCTGATTTAGGTCCTGGACGCCAACAAGTGTTTTGAGAAGCTTTCTCCATCCGCGGTATCGCTACAGCTGGCTGCATATTATTACGCCTTGCAAATATATTCACGACTGGCTCCCTGCTTCAAGGACAAGTGTCATGCACTATACCGGGTGAGTGCCCGTCTTAAAGGTCTCGTTTGGTATGCTAATGTCATTGAAGATGCCGCACACCCCCCGTCCTCTGTTCTCAAGTCACTCTTCGGGAGCGACTGATGACCAAAACTCAGATCGGTTATTCCTTCACCCCCCACCCCGTCAGATGGTTGTTTTCATGTTAATCTTTGCCCAGGGATTCATTAAGGCTGATGTTCCGATGGGATATGTTGGGAATGAAACAACGTGGTGATGCCACTCATCGCTCGCTTGCTCGCTCACTGAAGGGGATGCCATGCTCTACAGTTGCCCTGGCAGCTATCCCTCTCCTAGGAACCGAAGTTAGACGGATGCTTCCCTTAAGAAAGATCCATCTGTGGCGTCAAGCCAGAAAGCTCTAGGGTGTAGCTGCTTCTCCAGCTTCTGATCTTAGCTTGAACTCGCCGCCGACTCCTCCAGGGTGCCGCTGCTGGAACTTCCGTTAAACATCCATCTTTACGTCTCAATCGACCTCCAAACAAAGTTCGTAGCAGGGATAAAATTTTTATCTGTACATACCCAACAAAGAGCTGAACATTCAGAGTTCGGACCTGTCTGCTGTTTTTTTAATGAAGTGAAGGTTTTATCCCCCAGCTTCATTCCAAAATATGGCGTTATATAAATCCTGCTTGTTTATGTCCCTTTCCCCAGTGCCCGCTTTGCAAAGGCTGAGCTGTTTAATTTTGCTGAGCAGGCGGGAGTCGGTCGACCCGACTGGAACAAGGGAATGAAACTCCCAGAATGTTCCCCGCTCTGTCGCGCCCGTCGGCACCTGCAGCCGACGCCCGGCAGAATCGCCGCCGCAAGTCGCTTGCAGGTTGTCGCGGAAAATCGCGAAAGCGGGGAGGATCCGCGCTCCCATGTCGTCCCGGGATCCCGCGGCTGCGCGTTTTCAGCAGGCCCTGTGAGAGCAGGTGCATCGTCAGCTCGCCACGCTGCTTTCTTACGGTTTCCTTTCTTCTTTTTATTTTTATCTATGTTTGGATGGAATATGTACGTGTTCAGCATGGAGGATCATATGTGTATGATTACTGTACTTTTTTGTTTTTAATACTCTAATGGCAACATTGAATGTGTGACGGTTCAGGAAGTCTTCATACTCTCTGGCTTCTCCAGGGCAGTGAATTTGTCCCTGAGGCTCGGTGCTGATGTACGCGTCACCCCGCCGCTCATGTGACTTGCTGTCACACTCATTGTTCTTCCCCGTCATGCAGAAGTATCTGGGTCAGGAGAACTGGTGGGCGCATAACGTACAGGCTCACCCATATTGTGCATTAGCACACATATGGCTACAATAAGCATTACCTCACACACATACCTACAGCATACAGTGACCATTAGCGCACACACACACAGCTACGGCATACAGTGACCATTAGCGCACACACACACAGCTACGGCATACAGTGATCATTAGCGCACACACATAGCTAGAGCATACAGTGACCATTAGCACGCACACACATGGCTACAATAAGCATTACCTCACACACATAGCTACAGCATACAGTGATCATTAGCGCACACACACAGCTACGGCATACAGTGATCATTAGCGCACACACATAGCTACAGCATACAGTGATCATTAGCGCACACACATAGCTACAGCATACAGTGATCATTAGCACGCACACATAGCTACAGCATACAGTGACCATTAGCACGCACACATAGCTACAGCATAGTGATCATTAGCGCACACACATAGCTACAGCATACAGTGACCATGAGCATGCACTCATAGCTACAGCATACAGTGACCATTAGCACGCACACATAGCTACAGCATACAGTGACCATTAGCACGCACACATAGCTACAGCATACAGTGACCATTAGCGAGCACACACATAGCTACAGCATACAGTGACCATTAGCACGCACACATAGCTACAGCATACAGTGACCATGAGCATGCACTCATAGCTACAGCATACAGTGACCATTAGCACACACACATAGCTACAGCATACAGTGACCATTAGCACACACACATAGCTACAGCATACAGTGACCATTAGCACGCACACACACAGCTACAGCATACAGTGACCATTAGCACGCACACATAGCTACAGCATACAGTGACCATTAGCACGCACACACATAGCTACAGCATACAGTGACCATTAGCACGCACACATAGCTACAGCATACAGTGACCATTAACGCGCACACACAGCTACGGCATATAGTGACCATTAGCACGCTCACATAGCTACAGCATACAGTGACCATTAGCGCACACACATAGGTACGGCATACAGTGACCATTAGCACACACAGATAGCCATCATGCAGTGACCATTAGTGCACACTCATAGCATTTACAGTGAACTGGAAAGCGCACGCACACACACACACACAAAAGCAACTCATCCTGCCGTGGACTGGAGTCCGGCCCAGATCATTCCCTGCCTCCCTGGATGAGTTCTGGATCTATGCTGTGAGCCGCTTGCTGGAAATTTGATTTATGACAGCTCTTGGCAGTAATTTACGTGACACTCATCATAATATGTACTTTTTGTTGCAGTTCTTATCAGAGTTTATAGATATATATAATTAAATTTAAAAAAGCACTGATTTGTTTTCATTCATGCACCTTCCCTTTTAACTCCATATTTAAGCGCGATGGCTGGTAATAAAGTAATTAAGGAGCTTACAAGGCAATTGGATCTGTTCTGGGGTGGCCTGGTCTGTGTGTCTCGCAGAAAAGCCGTTATGCCACATTGATTGTGTGTGAATGTTGGTCATCTGCATCGGTCAGCTGCAGGGCCTATTTATCGGCATGGCTACGCCGTTCTGACTCCCTGCTGAAGCATGCGGGGTCGTCTGACCCGAGTCATGGAGACCTTCGTTTGGGAGGCCCAGCCAGCTGTCGATTTGCCTTTCGCTCCCTGGCTGCCATTTTGTCCGGCTGAGATAAGCTAAATCGGGCAGGGCGGACGTCTGTGGCGCCCACGTGGGACCCCAGCCCGCCGCTCAGATGGTGCAGCGCCATCCTTTCTTATGCACTTATCTCTCTTTCTGCTGTTGATGTTTCTGCAGTCTCTCTTCTGGGTTCTTCTTCCCTTGTTATCGTCCATCCCACCGTGGCAGCGCATCCTGTTTATGCGAAAGATGAAGTCTGAGGTGTTATAGGGTGTAACGGAAATACATGATCCGTGCTGTGAGGCTTTGTGAGTCTTATCTCTTCGCCGAGACGTGCGATGTGCTCCTGACGGTTGTCTCATACAGCTGCTGCTGTAATTCACGCCCGTGGATGTTCGTATCCGTTACATAACAAGAACGCATACGGTTTGCATAGCATTTGCAATGCTAACATAATGTTTTCATCAAACTGAAGTGTATAATTCTGTTGCATGTAGGAGTGTAAATCTGGTCATGTTTTCTGTGACAAACAGCTAACCCCCACCCCTTAAATTGTTAATTATTTTCCTTGACTTAATAGGGCGGTTTATTTTTTTTTACGGTTTTTTAGGATTTTTTTTTACGGTTTTTTAGGATTTTTTTTTACTTTAAGGTTTAACTTTTTTCTTTTTAAACTTTAAGGTTTATTATCCTTAGACCATAAATGTCCCCCCCTCACCCTCCTCCTTAACACCCCCATAAAGGTAGGTGCTTTTGAAGGTGCTGGGAGTGTTGTTCCTTTGGGGAGTGAGCTCAGAGGAGGCCATGAATTCATGGAGTTTTGCTATTTTGTGGCATTTCATCCCCTCTGATCCATGTGACATTCCCAGTTGCCCCCTGGCCTTGTGATGAACTGCTGACTCGCAGCATGATTGGCCCACCTGTTGCCCCCCCCCCTCCCCCCCTCAGAAGCGATCCCCCCCCTGTCGTGATGCCAGCGCCCCCACCCACCGCTGGCTTTTTCTACCCCTACAGAGGTGCATTGTCGATTAGCATTCCTCATCACATGCATGAAATATTCTCCCGTTAGAGTCCAGTGCCTTCAGACATTCCCCCTATGTAGGTTATCGGTGACTTAATGTGCAGCAGGCTTAGGGTAATTATTAATTACACATAAAATAACATTTAAACGTTTAAGCTGAATGCTGCCGCAAATCAGAATGCATATTTTCACAAGAAGCATGACCCAATTCAATGAAATAGTTAACTTTACTGCCTGGGGGCATGTTACTGAATTTAGCTCATATTCAACAGTTTATGCAGGTGGGTATTTTATTATGCTAATAAACGAACGATTCAGATTAAGTGCTTTAGTTAGGAATGCTATAGTACGGACCCTCTGGGGATTCAGAAGACTATCCCAGTCCTCGGTACCATTAGAAATCTTCAAAGCAAGACTACGTTGTCAGTTCGGGAAAGACGAAACTGCGAGCAGTCCACTCCTCCTCAGAGGGGGGCGCTGTTAAGCCCCTAGCTGGCATACCCACCACACAGGCCATGACCCGGGGGAGCATGCCAGCGTGGCAGGGGCTGTGTCTCAATTCAGGGGCTGCGGCCGAATGAGTCACAGCAGCGTGACAAGGCAGTCCCGTTTCAAAGGCTCCTTCAAATGCGGCCTAGAAATAGATCCTTCTTTTCCCTGATGGATCCTTCGCGGCCCACCCTGTCCCAAGCTTCATTGTGCGGACCTTCGAAGGACCGCGCCCTACAAGGATGCAGCCCCTGAATTGGGACACAGCCAGGGTGGGGACAGAATCAGCTCCCACTGCTAGATGCTGTGGTCTTGCCACTCACATTCTGATCAGTCAGAACCCAGATTTACTGTGAAGTTAGTTGTATTCCCCCGATAATGGAAAACAGGCCCCTGTACCGGGGGTTGGGTGATTCTGTCTCGGAGCATCTTCCCATCACCTTGTCAGAATCGCTTTGTGGTGCCTTGGTGTTTCCGTTTTTAGCATTGTGCTCTGGAGTCCTCACTGCAGCATGCCATTGCTGTGTACCTTAACCACAGGCTCATTTCTGTAGCTGTGGGGCGGGGGGCAGACGGGCTCCGCGGCCCTCGTCTCTGTAGCTGTGGGGCGGGGGGCAGACGGGCTCTGCGGCCCTCATCTCGGTAGCTGTGGGGCAGGGGCTAGTCGTGTCATGTTGGCGAATCTGAGACACTGCCACGAACCTCATATAGGTAGGGTTTTTGGGCTTTTGAGAGGGATCAGGAGCCAGGTGACCACCCTCCCCCCCCCCCCCACCACCCCCCAAACCCTTCAGTGGTGTCAGAGAGCTCCGCTGATTCAGGAGATTTTTAGCAGGCTAAATCACAGGACCAGATGCCAGACTGTAGTGCCTAATTTACAGTGGTTTGAATTTTCATTTATGTATTGATGTATTGTATTACTGTATTATGTATGAAGTTTTCACCCGGGACCTTTGTTTCCCTTACAGGCACTAAGATATTAATTTTTCTCGAACGACCTTAATTGGGGGGGGGGGGGGCTGCTTAGCATAATTGTTTCCCTGATGTATTTGCGCCGTGACGTCTTCTACAGAGTAAAGAAGTTAAGGCTTTAACCCGGCCATTCATCTTACTTGGGGCTCTGTCTCGCTAAGCAGCATATCGATTGCCGGTCCTCGCAGCTTAGAGCCGCGCCATTCAGAAGATGTCCCAGCCTCTGCTCGACTGTAAAACCTTAATCACAGAGAAAACAGCCATGCAAGAAATTAAATTAAGTTATATAAACAAAACTAGAAAATTGCTTTGATTAATCAGTATTAGTATGTGCCTTCCACTTGGAATCCATTGATTATGGAGAATATACTGGTGATGACCAAAATTACTAGAACACCTGACAGATCTGAAAATATTGACTTTTTGCCTCCAATACATGATTTCATTTCATAATGTTCATGAAATATGCAGATGGTTGAGCACAACAAATATCAGATAAAGTGAGACCTACTGTTTTTGTCCACTTTTAACTTGGCATGTCTGCCTTTTGCAGCAATTACAGCAGCACATCTCTGTTAATATATTTCAGCTTCAACACTAATGTTATCCCATGCCTTCTGCAACTCGAGCCAAAGGCTTTCCTTTAAATGTACAATAGATCTGTCCAGTTTATTATCCAACTCGACACAAATGTGCTTGATGGGGTTGAGGTCTGGACTTAGCACAATGATTCTCCTTATGAAGGCTCTTTTCTATCGTTTATAGAGCATAATGATCACTTTGTAAATATTTCATTTGTTTTATGGGTATTTTAACAGCCAATTCACCAAAAACAACTGAAACCTTTTAATTATGCCAAGTGTTATAATAATTTTGGCCACCACTGTGTACACACTACTCACAAAAAGTTATGGATATTTGGCTTTCGGGTGAAATTTATGGAAAACTGTGAAAAGTTCACACTACAGTGATATTATATCATGTATATCAAGTAGGGCATTTAAGTAGAAGCATGCAATGGTGATTTCCTCATCTCAAACTCAACATGTCATGTGCCCTTCAGCATCAATTACAGCTACAGCTTGACAACGACGTCTCATGCTGTTCACAAGTCAACTTATTGTCTGCTGAGGCATGGCATCCCACTCTGCTTTAAGGGTGGCCCTCAGGTCATTGGGGTTCTGGGGTACAGAGTTACGAGCCTCTACACTGCGACTCAGTTGATCCCATAGGATTTCTATGGAATTCAGGTCTGGAGAAAGTGTAGGCCACTCCATCTGAGGTACCCCAGTCTCCAGCAGCCGTTCCCTAATGATGCAACCTCGATGAGCTGGGGTATTGCCATCCATGAAGATGAAGTTAGGCCTGTGTTGTTCATGCAGGGGCACAATGACTGGATTAATGATGTTATTCAGGTAGCATGGGCTTGTCACTGTACCATTCACAAAGTGTAGGGCAGTTCTGTATTGACTAGACACACTTGCCCACACTGTACCACCACCACCAAAGGCTCGTCTGGTGACAGCAGTGGCTGATGCATAGCGCTCTCCTTGACATCTCCAACATTGTTGGCCCCCATCATTTCTGCTCACCGTGAATTGACTTTCATCTGGGAACAGCACTGACGCCCACTGGTCCCTTGTTCATCTTAAATGCCCCCTGGCCCATGCAAGACGATGATGCCTGTGCCTAGTGGCATGGTCAGGTACCCTTGCAGGTCGTCTAGCACGCAGACCGCGCTGATGTAAACGTTTCAAATGGACATTTGGGTGCCTCTCACCTCCATTAAATGTGCCTGGAGTTGAGTGGCATTCGTCATCCGGTTCCAGAGGGCACTGTTCACAATGAAGCGGTCATCAGTGTGGGATTTGGCCAAAGGACGTCCACTTCTATGCCTTTCTGTGACTCTTCCAGTCTCTCTGTATCTCTATTGCAACCTGCTGATGACACTCTGTGACACTCTAAGCTCAGTGGCCACTTCTGTCTGAGAACATCCTGTCTGAAGCCTCGCAGTGGCGAGGTACTGTTGATCAGTTAGGTGTTGTCTTGGTCTCATGATGTCAAAATGTGAACAGAATTTTATTTGAATTAGTCTAAGGAAAAATACACTTTCATATGAAGTGTCTCGAACGTGTGGTTGAAAACAGCACTGCAGTTAGCGAGCTGGATTTCTTGAACCTGCAGGTTTGTGCTTTGGTCAGCTGTTCCCGTGTAGCTCGGTGTGTGTGTGTGCCTATATATATATAAGTATCTAAGTACCTGCTTAGCTTGGTCTACTGTGTTAAAGGGATCAGGTCCTCCAGCTTGTGCTGATGCAGGCGGTCGATAATACCAGCGAAAGGCTGTCAGTCTGTGCTAAGGATTCCTAGCGATCTCCCTCACTCCTTCCCTCACTCTTTTACTTTCCATTTCGTCGGCCCATCACAGACCCCTGTCAGCCTTTAACAGGCCGCCTGCCTTATTTATCCATCACTTGCCGCCGATGCCGTTTTGCATTGTTTGCATCTCCGTCTTGTATCTGAAATTACATCTGAAATGACTCGAGCCGCCCTGGACGTCAGTTATTTCTCTTTACAGCCCTCAGGGTGCCACGGTGGATGTGAGCCTCACGCGGCCCGTTCAATGGGCAGGCAGCGGGGTGGGTGCCCCCGTGGGCTTTCGGGAAGGAGCAGCTCAGCGAAGTACCTTGTCAGACCCAGGGCGGTGGGGGGGGGGATACTGTTGGGTGGGATTAGGGCTGAACGATTTTAAGAAAATATTGAATTGCGATTTAGCCGACAGATATTGCGATTGCAATTTGATTTGTGAATACTGTTTTAAACTCAGTATTCACTATATGTGTATAAAAAACTGTAATTGAGCACAACCGCACATTGAAATCTGAACTGCGCTATGCATTAATACAAAGATAAGAATGGAAATATATGAGTTGAATCCAAAATGTATTCTAACAAAAATGATATAGAACATGTATCTAATAAACCGTGTAACAATTCTCTAGCAACCCGAACATGGTAAAGTGATTGTATTTTTGCATTTTACACATTTTAAGTGCCGCGTTTGCAAACAGCGCTCGACCGCATTTTTACCCTTAGTAAAGTGCTTCTGGAAAGTCCCATGTACACAAGGGTCAAATTAGCAGAGAACAGTGACGCATAAAACTACGATCACAAAAGCCCACGACTATGTTGTTAAATAAAGTAATGAAAATAAACCAATTCCTGCAATAAAAACATTAGGGATCTTGTGGCTAACGCTGCTTGGACCCCTAATAATAGGACCTTTCTGTGAACAATCTCTGACTATTAAATAGATAGGCAATCTACGTACAGCTCAGCAGTGGGACTGATATTCTTCTGCGCTGGGAATGTAACGTTTTCCTTGGGTTTCACGTGTCTGTGGGCGTATACGCAGTCACTTTGGGCCACTTCTGATTGGTAAGCGTGACTGGCATGCGAGGAGGACGAACAGAATTTGCAAAACTGCTCACGGCAGTTTTAAACCCTGGGTCAGACGTGCTGTATAATGGATATCCTAAATCGTAGTCTTCGCGATTTGCTAATTGTATTGTTTTAAATCGCGATTTCTTTTTAAATCGATTGGTCATTCAGCCCCAGCTGGGATCTTAATGGAGATATGCGTGTTTGACTTGAGTTGTTGCAGTGGGGATCTCTATACCTGCCACAGAGCACAACGGTGCACAGTCTTCCGGGAATGCTCTTGTCAGTCCCTGTATCCTGCTTGACCAGCAGCCCCCATTTGCATGGTGGGTCTACATTAAGCAGCCCGCTTTCAAGTGTGGTTAAAGGTCTGTACCATCCCCAGTATCAAGCCGCTGCCTGACTGAGAGCGAGGGGTGTCGTCTCTGGCACCGTTACTGCTTTGATGTGAAGTTGAGAATCCAGCATACACCATCAGATGCAGTCTGTCTGTGCCGGAATGGATTCTCCTTGCTCTCCGTGCATTATCTGGCCCGTTTCCTTCACCTAAACGGAAATTGCCAGCACCCGTGAAACATGGATGCAAGAACAGGTACCATGGTGTGGCTCATCTTCACACGTAACACGTGTCGGGCATCTGACAGCCATATAATGATTGGTTATCTAAGAGATGGTATTGCGTCTGGAAACCATGTAGCTTGATATATTTGGGTTGCTCCTGCAGGGTGTCGGCGGGTCCTTAAAAAGTCTTAAGTCTGAAATCCAATAATCTGAATTTCAGGCCTAGAAATGTATTTAAGACATTTTGGAGTTAAAAATTGGTTGGCATATGAACTCAGTGTTGCTTTTATAAAGGTTTTGTTAACTTTAGTCTCACTGTTAAATGTGTAGTTGGGAAAATTTTGTTTTGATTCACTGCAACAATAGCAACTAACTTGCAGCTAGCCTGGTCAGAATTTATCGGAGTACATGCAGCTGGTGTGCCGCGATGTGGTCTGAGGCATATTGCAGCGTCTCCTCTCATCAAAAAAATAATTGAATGCTCAGGTTGAATGTGAATAAATTAATTTACTTTGCAGTTAATTCTGGCCTTCATATCCTTCACACTTTTTTGCCTATATGTAGGTGAAATTGGATTTAAATTGCATTTATAATAGTCTTTAAAAGGTCTTTAAAAGTCTTAAATTGAACTTGTTGAAGAAACTACAGAAACCTTGTCTTGAGTCAAAAACAAAGATGACGCCAAGGTGGGTGAATCGCGAGCCACACGTTTGTTCCCTTAAATAAAAGCAGCATTCCCTATGACCCCACCCTCTTACAGGCTCACTCTGCCCACTTACAGGCTGACTCCGTCCTCTTACAGGTGCACCCCTCCCACTTAGACGGACTCCGCCCAATTACAGACTGACTCCGCCCACTTACATGCTTACTCTGCCCGCTTACAGACTGACTCCACCCACTTACAGGCTGACCCCAAGGAACTGATCCAGCTGGTGACAGAGCACGTAATTGACCCCGACGCGGAAGCTTGGCCTGAGGAACTGGAGAAGCTGATTGGCCAGCTGCACCTGTACAACGAACGGCTGACCGACTTCACCCAAGCGCAGATCCTGCAGGGCCTGGGCCGCGGTGTGGACGTGCAGAGATTCTCCGCCGACAGCAAGTATAAGAAGGAGACCATCCTGGGTCTGGCCGAGTAAGTCTCTGGCTGTCTCCCCCCCCCCCAATGGATCTCTTGCATAAGCGGCATGTATAGATATCCTTCCATTTCAGTAGTAGTCTGTCCTGTTGCCATGGCTCCAAAGGTGTAGTCTGGAAGACAGGAACTTTGTACTAAATGTAACATTGCTCTGCTTTAGAACCCTGGATGAAAATGTCTACAGGATATCCCTGTCCCTGGCCCAACGGTACAGCATTCCACTTTGGGAGGTCTACATGACCCATCTGGAGTTCCTCTTCACAGACAGTGGGTAAGTACTGTTTGATTATTAATTAAAGCGCCATTAATGCTACTTAAAAGTGAACTGGTAAATCCCCCAAGGGTGGGTGGATGGAGAGCTGATTTAATGGGGTGGCCAATTAGCAGAATCATAATAGTTAAATATCACAGTCTATTACCTTGTGAACGCTCGGATAAACAGGATGTTCATTTGCATGGTTATTAGCCAGGAGAGTTGCAAAGGTGCCTATTTGCCAGGCCTTTGGTGGGTAATGCTCGTCGTGTTTACAAAATCCCTCCCCTCCACCATATCCCAGTCCTAACCACACCGGGTCCAATGGGGGTTTGGGGATTTTCACAGGAAGCAGCGAGGCTGCTAAGTGTCATTACATTAAGGCAGAAGTGGAGCGAACCACTGTGTGTCTGGGTGGGGGTGTCCGGGTGTGTCTGCTGTCATGTGATTAATGTCTAATTATGCAACAAGAAGACCAGGGGGAAAGTTACTAGTTCAAATGCCAGCAGAAGCCTCACTTCTATATTCGTACAAGTGTGTGTTTTTGTGCCATCAGATGAAGGAAGGAAGCTGGAGAATGTTTTTGAAATTAATATGTTGATGAGTAAAGAAATGGATCGGAGCCAGGCCTGACGTTTCCAGAGTCTGCTACTGCTAGCATTTACATGTCTCCTTCTGGCCATCTCCACACACACACACCACCCCTCCTACACGCTCAGACACGGCACCGCCTGTCTGTCAGAGGAATCCCATGTACTGTACATAAATGCTGGTCTCTGTGTCGTAGACGAGCGTGTCGAGTCCAATGCTCCGCAGAACGGGGCACACAGAGATGTACTGCTCACCGTGTCTAAGTCCTGTTAGTTCTGGAAGTGCTATATACAGAAACTTATTTGATGTTAGTATATTTTATAGTGTATTTTAGCTCAGTCTGCCTTTTTTTTCTTAACTTTACCTTACCTCGTTAATCAGTTTATTTTCCCGTTTCCCCTTCACCATATAAACTTGCAATTAAATCATTGTGTGCCTCAATTTTCAATTCTGCTTTTATTTAATCACTATGTTAATCAGACAGCACGTGTTCGACCAGAGGGATTTACCAACGTCGCAAAGAAGATTAATTATTATCATTTATTTTTTCAAATCATGCTTGTTTCCGCCGTGTTATGTGAGCGCTTGGTATATTTCGGTAATAAATAGCAATATATTCGCGTGGCGGCGGGAAATTTCTGCTATCTTTTCATCGCATGCAAATGTTTTTTGGTAGAAGAGATTAAAGCTTTTTTTCCCCAATGAAAGATTCACTTGGCTGCCGTGGTCGTTAATACGAGAGACTGATTTTGGGGTGCGGTCACGTGTTAAGCGCAAATAAGATGGGGGTTTATCACATGGCAATTCTGCACGTTGTTAAGCCTGCCTCCTCCTGCATGCTCCACTAACACGTCAAGGGGCTGTTTCCGAGGTATCCCCCCCCCCCACCACTGTCGGTACTGCCATTGTTCGCACTCATCACTTCCCCGTCGTACTGGATGGTCATGTGCCCGTCTGGCTGTGTGTTGGGTTAAGGACGCTCTTTGCTAGATAATGACCTCTCTGGGAGCGCATCTGAGGCACATCTAAGGGAGAATTGGCGCCTGCTACGTGCCTCTTTTTCCTTGGGTAACTGGATCATAACACACATGCAGTTTTGAGCACGGCGGGCAGCTAACTGGCCATGTTCTAGAGAATCTTCTTTTTTCTTTTCATAAAATATGACTTCGAAATATATAAACACGTCCACGTTCTGATAATTTTTTCTCGAGGGAGTGACAGTAGCACACCTGCAAATTTACGGCTATAGTTGACATTCTTTAACCACTGGCACCTCTTGGTCATTTGGCCCTTTAGTGACTCGCTGGTAGGATCAGGACTCTTGCCCAGTGAGTTGAAAGCCAGGTTTTTCCTGCCACAGACAGACGGCGAAATACTTCTTGGCAGCTTTAAAGGTACTAGTTGTAATTTATTGATAACGCAACTCTATAAAACATTTCCCCACATCAGAATTCAAAGGACAAGGGCCACTTGAATATTTATTGAGTTGTGGAAAGCTGCTTATCTTTGGGGGGTGGGGGAAAAGGCATTCAATTAGGAAAAGGTGCAGATGTAGTTGAATTTCAAGTTATGAAGTTGGGGTAAAATATGTAAATAGATCCTGGGCAAATAGACCTCGGCAAAATCTATATCTCTGATTTACAGGAGGCTTATAAATGTCTCCTGTATATCAACGTGGATATGTGTGTGTTTTTTTTTCTCCTCCTAGCTGCTCTTGGTGTCAGTGGTCTTCAGTTCCCTCATAAGACATCTGCCTTTGACTAATACTTATGTACAATCCTACCTTTACACTTAATCCTTTTATGTGTCTATATCAAAAAGCATACTCTTTCATCCTTGTTTTCTCTAAGGCGGGGTGCAATGTTCCCCTTTTTCTGGGCAGTTTGTACACTTCCTGCATAGTCTTAACTACAGACGCCACTGACAATTATTTGGGCCTCATCCCCTTGTCATCCAGTCTGTCGACGAAGGACATTGAGAATCGGAACAAAGCACTGGGTCTCTTCGACGTGCTGAAGAATGATCCGGAAGCTTTCCACAGCCACATGAGCAAGTATGTGTACCCCAGCATCGAAGGCACCAACCTGGGCCGCATGCTGTACTACTACAGCCTGCTCGAGGCCTGTGGCATCCCGCATACAGCCGGGGCGGCAGTCAAACCAGTGGATCACGTCAAGCTGTTGAAGAAGCTAAAGGCAGTGGCCGTAGGTGTGTAGCCTGTGATTTGCCTCTCCGTTCGTGTGTCTGTCTCTGTTTTGTAACTCATCAGATGGAGGTTTATACGTTTGGCTCAACAGTGAAATCACTCTGCCCACCCTGAGATTTGAACCAGCAACCCTTTGCTCTCGGTGTCCTGACCCGCTGAGCCACAACCTGCCCCCTCAAAAGTATATCATATATATATATATACAATTTGATCCATCCATCTGCTTTCCATAACCACTCATCCGGGAAGTGGCGGACACGCAGCACGGGAAACACCCCCCGTGGAATGCCAGACCGTCGCCGGGCTCACGCATGCACGCAGTACGGGTGATTTAGGGGTGCCAAAGATCCCTAATCGGATGCTTCTAGACTGCAGGAGGAGACTCATATGGGCACAAGGGACATGGGCGAACTCTTTACACACAGAACACATTGTGGGAATCAAACCCACAGCGTTGGAGGTGCACATTCACGTCACTGTATATTCCATTGTTTATTTTTATATAGTGCATGTCACAGCAAAGTTGCCCACAAGGCACTTTGCATGTGTGTATTACAATGCATTACCCCATCATTTATACGGAGTAATACAAAAACAGGGAAAAGTGAAGACAGGAGGAAACTACCGAAAGAGAAAAAAAGAAAATAAATGAAAGAAAGTCATATGGCAAGAGGAGAGAAACCAAAAACTCCCATGTAGGGTGAATGAAAAACCTCTGGGGGTCAACTGGTTTCCCAACCCTCCTGGGCATGCTAACATTATAGAAAAATAAAAAGTGAGCTTGCTAAAAGCATGGTGTAAACTCCTGTCAAGGTCAAAGCCAGAGCCCATCAATAGGTCAGTTCTCCATGCCAGCCTGTGTAATGTAGCAGACTGAAGGCTCCACCCACAATCTCATATGTGCATATGTCAAACAGACTCCTCCACTGCAGGTCTTTATAACAACAGGATTGTATATAGTAAGGCTGCACGTTAGCTTTTCAGGCCGACTGTCTCCCGTGCCTCCTCTTGCCGACGTGCCTTTTCTTTGATGTCCCGTGTGCCCCAGCTGCACTCTAAGCATGTTGTCGTGACAGGGGCACAGACTCTGAGACTCAGGATACATGTTTCATATGCACTATGAGTCAGCCTGGCAATTTCCCCCCCCGACACAAAATGTGTTTCTCTCTCGAGATCACAGGGCCCGAAAACTTTGAAATAGGGAACCGTTTTTAATACCGCATGTCTGCCGGCTTCTTGTTTGTTTTTGATGTTTTTCTGCTTGTCCATTAAGAGATTTTAGTGCCAGTAAATTTTGTTCTCTGATGTTTAATGCAATGCAGTGAGCGCTGGGCGAATGGCGGAATCAGTGGTGCCGTTCTAGGAACTGCACCGACAGGAAGATGGCTACTCAAACATTTACATCAGTGTTGTCATGAGCTCAAAGTCTGATAAATCCATTTCTTCATGCTGAGCTTTGAATTGCTGTTTACAGAAGCAGATTTAGTGTCTAGGTTAAAGTATGGAGGTTTGCGGTATAGTGTTTTCTCATAAGGTGGACTGACTTTAAGTTTGATCCATGCCCTGAACAATTACAACAGGTGACTAAATTGGTCACGTCGGTCCATTAACATGCCAGGGGCGTAATGGATAACGCATCTGACTATCGATCTAAAGATTCCTGGTTCGTCTCCTGGTTGGCTCCTTGCTTAAAATAATTACCCTTCCGGAATCAATACCGTATTTCACTTACGTCAGTTGCTCTGGCTAAGGGTGTCTGGTAGATGTTATAAATGTATTTGATTGGGTTCTCAGGGCTGGACTACAGAAAGATGATGGATGTGGACTCAGACCCTCTGGATGCATTGGAGCCCGTGCTGAGTAGTCAGAACGTCCTGTCGATCTCCAAGCTAATGTCGAGGATGCCACTGAGAGAGGGAGCCGCACTCTCCCCCAGCCGGCTCCACGCCACATGGCTGCGTAAGCTCTTTTGGAACGGGGACCCCCAGGTCCTGCGGAAGCTTCCGCAGACAGACTCGGATTTCCTTCATGCCTACGACGCCTGTGCCAAGTACTTTGAGCGGTTGCTCCCCGCGGATGCCGTGGCCTTCGTGGACGCCGTGACCTTCTCCCCGGAGGCGGTGAAGCGGGTGAGTCCCCCGGAGCATGACTGATCGACTGGGCCATGGCCCTGCCGTCCATTGAGATCCCGCCTCTGAGGCATTTGCCGTCGCTCTCCTCTTCACGGCATCCTTGAAGATGAGATTTCGTGGCTCTGCTGAACATAGGCCCGCACCCTTTGGAGGCCCGACACGGAACCCGCCGTTGCTAGGATACGTCTTCTTTTGTGCTCGCCATAGCTGTTCCGTCACATAGAGGGGCTGCTCCATGTGCTGGCAGAGACCCGAGATTTCCGATGGGGAAGTCTGGGAAGGGGGGACCGAGGGGTCTATGGTGTCCTTCAGAAGGATGCTTGACCTTAGCCAGGAGATGAATTGGAATATCTGCTTGTGTAGATTGAGATAAGAAGCATAAAGGCATACTTCTGCATCTAATATATTCACAGAGGGAAATGGAGGGATACTGTCAGGACGATAATTGTAATGCTCCCGCTCCTGTCTCTCTGCCTGCTCCCATCTGTATGCTCCTGTCTGCGTGCTCCTGTCTCTCCACATGCTCCTGTCTGTGTGCTCCTGCCTCTCTGCCTGCTCCCATCTGTATGCTCCCATCTGCGTGCTCCTATCTCTCCACACACTCCTGTCTGTGTGCTCCTTTCTCTCCGCATGCTCCCGTTTGTGTGCTCCTGTCTGTGTGCTCCCATCTGCGTGCTCCTATCTCTCCGCACGCTCCTGTCTGTGTGCTCCTGTCTCTCCGCGTGCTCCCATCTGTGTGCTCCCATCTGTGTGCTCCTGTCTCTCCGCACGCTCCTGTCTTTGTGCTCCTGTCTGTCTGAGTGCTCCTGTCTTTCAGCCCGCTCCTGTCTGTGTGCTCCTGCCTCTCAGCCCGGTCCCATCTGTGGGCTCCTGTCTTACTCCCGTCTGTGTGCTCCTGTCTCTCCGCACGCTCCTGTCTTTGTGCTCCTGTCTGTCTGAGTGCTCCTGTCTCTCAGCCCGCTCCTGCCTGTGTGCTCCTGTCTCTCAGCCTGCTCCCGTCTGTGTGCTCCTGTCTCTTAGCCCACTCCTGTCTGTGTGCTCCTGTCTCACTTCCGTCTGTGTGCTCCTGTCTCTCAGCCCGCTCCCGTCTGTGTGCTCCTGTCTCTTAGCCCACTCCTGTCTGTGTGATCACTCGCACAGCATACAGACCGGTGAGGAGAGACGGGAGCACACAGTTTGTTTGTTGATGCTCTGCCAGAAACAGCCTGGGCAAAAAAATCAATGTACGGTAAAGCTGTTTTTTGTTTTTTTGTTTTTTTCTGATGTTCTGTCAAGCTGTATCCTCATATTTTTACCAATTCTCCATTTTTATGGACTTTAAAAAAAATAATAAAAAAAAAACACTTAAAATTGTTTTCAGAGACAAAAGTAGGCGCTTCTGCTCAGGAACTCGCTGTTTCTGACCCATTCGATAAGAACATATTTCGCACCCTGTCTGGCAGAGCCCTTCTAACTAAATTCAGCCACTGCAGAGCAGTCCTTTCAGCCGCGGTTTCAACGTCGCTTCGCTTAGTTCCGATAAACGGCAGACTGTGTGTTTTTCTCAATGCTGTGTCACCCACCTGCTTCCGACCACCGGTTGCATCGCTCTCCCTGTCTCCACGTGCCACGCAGCTCAGCGTTGACACCAGGTCGGAGGTGACGAAGCGGGCCCTGAAAGCAGTCCGGCAGCTCGGCGAGAAGGCAAAGAGGCGTGGCGCCGACGAGGGCGAGGCGTGTGGCGCTGGTGGCTGCTTCGACGACGCCCTGGGCCACCTGCAGCAGTCGCTGGCTCACCTGGACACACTCAAGCATGCCTTCCTGCGCATGCTGCAGGACAGCGGCCAGGTAACCGGGGGCAATGTGCTGCCCCAGCCTGGGTGGGCTCTAATCAGGCTTCTGGGGCTGATCCGTGGGATCAGCGGAATCCTGCTTCCCGGATCGGTGTCATCTCCAACTGTGTGCCCCGCCTGCCTACGTGTCTGCCTTACTGCTTGCGTTTGCTAGCTTAGGCACATGCTGCAGTGGCAGTGTAATGGTTTCATGCCATTCGTGAAGGATGCTTCTGAGGTTTTACCTGGATTTTCAGCTTCTGGTGCCAAACAGCAGGCGGGGATTCTGCCAAGTGTGAATTGATTAGGAGGAAATTTGGATTTAATATTTTATGAGAGAGAAATGCTCACAGAGCTCCTGGCTTGTGTTTGTGGGTGAGTCTTAAACCTGATTGTGTTTAACTACAGAAGCCTGTATGTTGACAAACAGTTGCGGGGCATAGTTTCTGCTTTGGTTTAGTTTGGATCTCAAGTGATGTGATGTTATGGGGCCAAACCAGGCAAACAGCTACCTGGCCTCAACCCTTCCCTCCTCAGCAGTGGCGTAACCAGCGTTAGTGGCACCCGTGGCGGACTCTGAAAGTACTGCCCCATTCCCGTGCCAAAAAGTACTAAAGTGGACACATTTGAGCCTTACTCAATCGTTTACTTTATTCCATAAAGCTAAAACAAAAACAACACAGCAGATTTACAACGGAACCCTACTAGCTTTGTGAGAAGTGAATTCGCTAATAGCCTCAAGTCCAATAAGTAAAATAATAAAATTATTAGTCTTATAGCCATTATGGAATTAAAGAAAAACCAAATGGTTCTTAACAATTGCCTACCTTGTTTGCACCCAGCGCCTAATCACAATCACACGTATACAAGGGGTCTCAGGTCTCTGTGACAATAATGTTAAAGCTAAATTTTAATTCCGATCTAATATTAGAATCTAATGACGCACTGAACACAAATAGAATCAATTTTGCAGCACACTTTAGAAAATTCACTGGCAGTCATTGCTTACTGAGTGCAGAACTGAGTTTTAAAGCTCAGTTCTTTTGCACTTACCTTTTTCCAGTAATCAGACTTCAACATCTGACCAATGAAGTGCAAAGACAAAAGAACGGGATGCTGACCAACGAGGGAATGTTTGCTTTACGCGAGTCAAGTAGCTCTAGGGTTTTCATCAGCCAATCCTACTGTGCGCGCTAAATATAATTGCATTGTGCATTGTGGTCTTATTGCCAAGGGCAGCAAAGTAAGTGCTGCCCAGGGCGAACCGCCCCCACCAACCCCCTAGTTACGCCACTGCTCCTGGGCCCTCTTTCACCCTCATCACTGGCTGATATTTAGCAAAGATCATGGTGTCACCGTTACAGGCTGTGGCTGACAGGGGGCTGACACACGGCCAACGGGTGTTGGGATGTCTGGCTTTAACATGACCCCCCTCCCCATATCCCTGTCTCTCCCCTTCTTTAACGTCCAGGAGCGAATACAAAAGTACTGCTACATGTACGACCTGTCCAGGTCGGAGGAGGAGAAGATCCGCCAGCTGGCAGTCGCCATGGTGACGGACGGACAGCCGCTGGACCACGTGCGACAGCTGCTCGCTGTGGCGGTGGGGCATCCGAACGTCGCCCCGGGCCGGGTAGTCCGGGAAGCCATCACGAGAGTCGAGTCTGCACTGAGGCATGCGGCCCGCCCGTCCCTCTCTTCCTCCTCCTCTCCCTAACCGTTCACCCTCTCGGCCTCGCATTAACCCCTGTCAGGCGTGATCTGCCGATGCCAGACCGAGGGGCGCCGACCCCAGCTTCAGGCTCACGCGGAGCGCTGGCCACGTCTGCACCTCACCAATAATAAGATGATTTCATGGGCCAAGGGCGGCAGCCTGCTCAACAGCCCCAGCCCCCTTTTTATTTATATATATATGAAAAGCGGGTTGGAAAATGGATATATATATATATATATATATATATATACATTTTATTTTTATTTTTTCTTTAAAAAAAAGGGCCTGGAAAGGCAGTTGATAAAATACGCTACAATTGTGTACATGTTACAGTTTATATGTTTATTTGTTGTGGAGTATAGTTGTGACGGTCCCTGCCACATGGGCTGAGCATGATGAATTTCAGTCAGGCAGCACCATGGCCTCCCTTGGGGTCCCTGTGTACCCTGCAGCATGTGACACAGGTGTGCTGGTACAGGCAGAAAGTAATGGCTCTCTGTCTGGTCTGGGCATTTGTTTTCTGTGGAGGACCAAATCTGAGCTTCGCCATGAGCAGGGGCCCTTTTTTTAATGATTATTTTCATGTCACGTGAAAGCTACAATGTAGGACTTGTTAGATTTTTACTTGTCCTTTTTTGAGAATACAAGCAGAAATCAATAGTCCCAGTGGATTTTTCATATTTAACGTGACTTGCTGTCTTTACAAACCAAACAAGCCACACTTCCGTTCACATCAGTAAGGTACTTGGACGTCCATTCTTTTTTAAGCCCTACATTTAGAATCAATTTTTCTTTTTCTTTTTTTTTTTTTTTTTTTTTGCAAAGGTGTATTTTTGTGTGCCAGTATGAAAGTATTTTTTTTTTCTTTCTTTTTCTTATTTTAATGATAAAGTGGGCCAATGAAGTATCAGGCCTGGCTTTTTCCCAGGTCTCCTTTATGGATAGATCCTGTCGTTCCCATGATCATCTCTGCGGCATCAGTCAGACAGACTGGATCCTTTAGCCGTCACGGGGGGGAATATGGCTGTGAGAACCCTAACCTTCATCATTGACGGGGACAGCCGCCTTCCGCATGGCCGCTTCTTCCTGAGTGTTTTCTAGACCCGATGGCGAGTTCCTGATCCGCACGCGCCTCGCAGTACCTCCGTCAGGCTAGCGGGACTTGCCAGACGAATATATGGCATAACATTAAACAAGCCTTCGACATCTAATTTCCTGCTGTTTCTGTCTCTGCTCATATATTTAAGAGTCTCATGAATTTTCCAGCGAGGCCATTTCAGTTTAATCACGAGAACCAGTTAGACGTTTCTTGAGATTATTTGCAGAAGCATGGCGGTGGATGCTTAGCATTTATGTACGTGTTGGATCATTGGGTGGATGAATCGATATCACGCTGGCGTAGGAAGTGCCTGTTTGAATGCGGTGGTCTGTGCCAAAGAGCCTAATAACACCATGGACCACCTCTCCTCTTCCGTCACGCCCAGATTCTTATGTTAATCGAATTCATTCAGAGAAGCCGCTTCATTAAAAGCCATCTTTCATATCTGCATATATGAGGTTCTCTCATATGTCTAGTAGCTTTTTTTCCCCCGCTGTAAGTTAAATGTCTGTTTTGGGGGGTGTGTAAAACCCCATGCTGTCCTGTCTGGGATAATAATGCTTCAGTTTTCACCAGAAGACCATAGACCAAGGTGGGCATAGGTGCTGCGGGATATTTAGTGGAGGTCATCCCTCGTTTTCTGGAACTGGACCTGATCGGCTCCCAGGCGTGGGCACCTTCTTCTTTGGAGATGCAGTAAAGAATTCTTGCAGGGGTTCCAGATTCTTTTTCTCTATAATGCCGGCGTCCCTGCCCTGCCACTCACGTTAGGCTTGTGGGTGTTTGCTCGCAGGAAACCCTCGCCACCCTCCAGGATATGACTTTCTGATCTGCACCTGATCAAAAAGAAGCCCAAGCAGATATGGTGCACGTCGCCTGAATGTTGCTGGCTAATGAAGGCTGTGGATTTATTATCGGAATAATTAAGAAGAATACTATAGGGCTTAACGTACTTAGCTGCCCTTCGTCTCCGTAATGCAGCTCAGTGGCGTCGAGCTAATCCTGAGAAGTGGGTTAGGGATCTGTGCCATGTCCAGAAGGTCTGACTGAATGTATGGCGTCAGAATCACGGCGTTATTACTGTGGTGTTAGTGTCTTAGAAAGCAACATAATGAGTTATTGACATCTCCCAGCTCTTGCCTTCAATGTGTTCTAAGCTTAATGGGTACGGGCTGTTTGATAAGGAAAAAATATATATTATGTGGCTGCTAATCATTATGTCCTTTCTGCAATTTCATACCACAGTTCCATGCTGTTCTGAGCTATATTACGCAGCCTCAGTATTATATTACAAAAACTGCGTAATGATGCTCTGTCCAGTCCTAGATTATCATACTACAGAGCTCCTTTTAGTGAATCGCACTGCAAAACCTGCAGAATGCTGCACTACACGACACACCCTAATTATCATACTACAGAGCTTGGTGTATTGAACTACACTATACAGCCCCAGTATTATACTACATGAACTGTCAACTGCTGCTTACTGTACTGAACTATACTACACTACACATTCTGAGTATTATACTGCAACATACTGCAGAGCCCCATGCTGAATTGCAGAATACTAACAATCTGAATTTTATACTATACGTAATGCAGAGCGCCATGCTATAGTGATGTGTTGGGTATTGATTTTGTACCATGTAAACACGCTCCCGTATCACACTTTAAAGTACTGCACTGCTAGGTTGAAGCCTTGTTAATGCGTTCTGATGCATTGCTATGTACCAGCACACTGACTGTATTCACCGGAATGTCTTTACGGTTGGTAGGCATGCAGTGTGACCCTTTTCTTTTCTTTGCACAGAGGAGATAATGCAGCTCTGATAGATGGTCGAGAACCCATGGACGTCCTCACGGGGATTGTTACATCTGTACACACTGATGTCCAATCAGGGTAAGTCTCTCATTGTCTGTGGACGCTGATGTCCAATCAGGCTAAGCTTGTCATTGCATGTTCACACTGATGTCCAATCAGGCTAAGCTTGTCATTGTATGATCACACTGATGTCCAATCAGGGTAATTGTCATTGTCTGTGGATGCTGATGTCCAGTCAGGTTAAGTCTATCACTGTATGTTCACACTGATGTCCAATCAGGGTAAGTCTGTCATTGTCTGTGGACACTGATGTCCAATCAAGGTAAGCCTATCATTGTATGTGCAGACGGATGTCTTGTCAGGTTGACTATGGCCTTGTCTGTACATGCTGATGTCCAGTTGGGGTGAGCATGGCATTGATGGCTTTGCCCACCTAGAGGCCCTCTGCTCGTGTTTCCCTGTTTCTCTTCCCCCTGTATATGAGTGTATTTGAGTCCCCACCCTCACCCCACTGCCTTCCTTTAGTCTGTATTGATGTGGTCCCCCAACACCCATAATCACCACCCTCCCTCACCTTGTTCCCCCTGCTGAGTATTGACTCTCCCTGCCCCCCTCCTCCTCCCCCCCAGCGGCGGCCTGGTCTCCTCAGACGACCTCCTGGGCTGGCTGCGGCCTTTCTGCGCAGACGCCTCCCTGTCGGCCCGGCCGCGCGTCCAGGTGCTGCAGGTACTGGAGCAGAACTTCCCCCTGAGCGAGCAGGACGCCCAGCTGCTGCTGCTCTTCCGGAGCCAGGCCGTGCTCAAGTCCTGCTGGCCCGACAGACAGGTACATAGCGGCTCCTCACACTGTTTGTGCTTTCGCTCCAAAGCACACGGAACTGTCCCACCAAGTGACATCTAAGCTTAGTCCCTTAACCGCCCCGCCACCTTCTGTCCTACTGGTGCATAATTTGAAAGGAAAAGGCTGTGTGTGCTATTTTTCTTTACCCCGCCCCCTTTGGTAAACTGGTCTAATTTGAATGAACCGCTGGGGTGACTGCCTGTCTGCTCCTCCCAGATGAATGGGGACATAGATGGAGTTTCGGGCCTCAAATTGTTTGTGCTTTATTCCACATGTAGGAAAGGCAGTGAAAATGGGGCTCACCCCTTCTGTTTTACTGTCTATGAAAGCTGTGCGCTTAACAGCAGGAGGCAGAGATCAGGAGGCACAGAGACTCCCTCTTCACATCACATGGCATCTGTCACCACGGCGACCCTCCGGGAGGGCTACGCGGCACCCAGTCGGGCTGCAGAGATTGCACTGTGTCTCGCACTTCGTGTAGTGATTTTACCAGCCCTCACACTCACATCCTGTCCAGCTCAGTGCAGCCTCCCCAGAGTTCCCCGGTGTCACCCAGGCAAGAACTGCCATGGATGGAGGTTCCCCGAGCTGATCATTAAAGAGAGCGTGATTTCACCCTCACCTGCCATCCGTGACATCTGGCCAGCTGTGGGGTACGAGCTCTGGGCTGCAAGCATTTCTATTCCTTCTGCTGTAGAAGGGAAATTTATCTGCTTCAAATCTGTGCTGCCGAACCTTTATCTATTCAAACATACAAGTGTAATTAAACAGTTTTGTTTTGTGCTCCCTGATCACTATGCCCCCTGCTGTTTCCTATCGATTCCATGAGAAGGTGTTACCTCTGGGCAGGATGTGACGGCTCGCCTCCATGCTGGTGCTGCATTAGCTTTGTTAGCTGTAGCGGCGCTGGGCATTGGTGACTCAGTGCTCGAACGGTCTACACCGCTGCTGATGAGCAGGGCATCGAAGCTACAACGGAAGCGGACCAATATCCGGCCCATTCTGTACAGAGTCCGTCGAGCTCGGCGCCGTCGGAATCGTTCTAGTGAGCAGTTAATTAGCAGATTGTGACAGGCTGCCTCTGTGCCTTGTGTAAGCAGTCCGCATCAGTGCCGTTGTCGCGTTGCGGGGTGCCGCGGCGCCCCCTGCTGACGCCCCGGCCTCACTCCTCCGGCTCGTGGGCTGGATCCTGTTCCCCAGCTCTGCATGTGTGGAGGTTGTGTGTCTCTCCTAGCCCATGTGGGTCTCCCTGCAGGCACTCTAGCTTCCTCCGGCAGTCCAAAAAACATGCTGCGTAGGTGACTTGGCAATGTGGAGATGCAGGTACTGTGGGTGAGTGTGCGTGTGGGCGCGGAGCCCCCGGCTAGGGGGTTCCCTGTCCTCTCATCCTCTGCTCCTTGGGATGGGCTCCAGGCTCTCGCTGACACTGTACTGAATAAACAGGATAGATGGATGCTATCCGATTGGAATCCCCTCCAAAGTAATTTGCTATGTTTTTCCCCCCCCCTTTGTCCCTCTTCGGTGGGGCGATTCAAGACAAAGTTGCCCTAAGGTCCAACAGCAATATCCACGCCGGGAGTTAGAAGCTGGAACCCTGTGATCATTAGCGCCTTTCCTTAACCGCTACAGCACCTGCCGGGGTGTGTGCCGCGGCTAACATCAGTCGGACAAGGGCTCAGTCCATCTGTCTCTGAAGTAGAAGTGCTGCCATTTCAGAAGACGTCACTTGCAGGGGACTAATTAGTTTGCCCCAGAAAACCAGATGGTATTCTCTCCATTCTTCGCATTTGATAGTTATGGCGTTGCTTAGCAATTTGGCATCAGTACATGGAAGAGTATGACTGTCTCAAAGGTCCCTTATGAAGCCTATTTACCAGGCTCACACCCTGTAATTGACTGTATAATAGTTACACTGATAGGCAAAGCTCAGTTTTGTTGTGTTTTTTGTTTTATTCTGCATCTCTGACCTTGCCTGGGACGGTGGACGCGGTAAGGTATCGGCCGGCAGGGCAGTTACGTTGGCCCTAAATTAACATTCATTCATCTGATGTTCTTATCCAAAGCGACTAACAGTAGAAGAAATGGTTATAATGCGCGCTCCCTACGATTTGAACCCGTGACCTTTATGTTGCCTACGCGATGCTCTGCGTGTTGAGCTACAGGAGCGAATGGTGTCTAGTCACGCCACCATTCCTTCCTAATCCCACGTGCATTCCGCAGCACGCACCTGTCGAAACAGACAGTTTGAAGTGAAGGTGGCGAAAATGTTTAAAAAGTGAGTTTACACTGTAAATGAGAAAGTGTGACCCAGGCCATTCTCCTGGGGGAGGGGGGTTGGGGCATCCTGCATGCAGAATAATGGAGCGCAGCATTTTTACAGCGAAAAGCATGAATCCTGGCTGTCAGGTGAAATTAAAGGCTTGGTAAATTGCTATCATGCGCATCTGTGGTAGCAGTAATAGCAGTTGTAAGATAAGCACCACTGTTAGCTAAAACAGTGATAATAGAGTAATAATATGTTAGTGCAAATATGAAACGTAATTTTATAATCACTTCGTGTGGCTGTGGCGACATTTTCACATAAATAACGCCTGTGTAAAATTAGTGTCGCTTCATGCTGTAGAAATGCAATTTCACACTGCAGGCGTTTTCTTTGCCGTCTAGTTTCTTGATTCTCTTGACCTACAAACACACCTTTGCCGTCCCATAAATGTTTTTGAAGTTCGGCTTTTTTTTCTCCCAGTATAATAGTGTTGTGACATTATTCTGTATACGTGTGTGTGCACGCGTGTCACGTGGGCGCAAACCCTGACTGCCGTGTGGGCGCAGTAGCGCCACGGCAACCACAGCACCGTCCGTCACTGCAGTGGGACGGCCCTTACGTGTGTGCTGCAGCCTTGCCGAGGCCATGGGAGGAGACCACAAAGGATCCCGTGGTGCTTTCATAAAATCACCATGGGAATTTCTTACACCTTATTGGGGGGGAGGGAGCCTCTTTAATTTTAGCGGGCGGCTCACCACGGCGGAGGAAAGCGTGTGATTGTGGCTTTTGGCCCCGTCCCCTTTCACATTATATTGTCTCAGACCTCTTGCCGCGTGGTAGTCACCCCCCCCCCCCTCCCCCCCGATCTCGCTTGGGCATCTCCTCCTTAACGAGCATGTAATTGGCTCTGAACTCTGTGGGATGGCCTCTTCTCGCCACGAGCTCCGTGATGAATCAGCCGTCTGCTTGGGGGGGCCAGGTGCCAATGTGGGGAAACATCGATGCGCCCCCCCCCTCCCCAACTGTAGTCCACAGCCTTCCGTCGGCGTCCGGTCGATCAGAGACGCTTTTAATGAAGACATCCATCTAATGAGCCGGGCTCGCTTATAGGATGGGCCGCGAGTCGCGTGAGTGCGTGCGTTTGGCGCGGGGAATGGAGATGTGTCTGGTGTCCGTGGCGACTCGCGAGGCTAATGACTCGGCTGGCAGGAGATTTCTCTGAAGTTCAGGGTCAGTTCAGTGAGGAGGGTGCGGCGGGGAAGGAAACAGCCATCCCAGAGATGGGCTCTCATGTTTGATCAGTCCCTGGATGGCCCTGGATGTGGGTAATTGAGTGAATCCGGATTTTAAAAAAAGCGGATTCCCGGGCTGCCACGTCTTTGTCTCTCAGTGGTAGATTCACCTCCATGCCCTCCCCCCCCCCACCCCCCCGTCCTCAGCTTCTGCATTGCGCGTCATCCTCTAATCAATGTGCAGTTACATCTCCATTTCCCTTCATGCCCAGAGGGCCAGGACCAATGGGGTGCCCAGTCAAGAAGCGGTCGTCCAGGACGACGGCATTCAGATATACCCTCCCTCTCAGGAGCTGCTCCGCTCTAGCAGTTTCAAGCGCTGTTCGTCACTGGTAAACAAGATGTATGAGGGGGTAACTCGGGGGTGTGAACCCCCCCCCCCCCCCCCTGCCAGTTTCTATGGCCGGGATTTGTGTTGAAGCTGCACTCGGGGTCCTGGATAATCTTCTAAGTCAGGCTTTGCATTCATCAGAGTGGCCTTAATATTTAATTATGCTCTAGGTGATATAAGCAGCTCTCCCACAAATCAATGCGGCGCGGGGAAGAGGGCTAGCTGCTGGCGAATGAGCAGGTCGCCTCCGCATGCGCAGACAGGTTGCGAGCTCCTCCGTCCATCTGCTGCCCTCCACTCCCTGCCGCAGTGATTATCTGGGAAGGATTAAATATGCTGAGGATTTCCGAGTCCCGTGTAGCAGCATGCAGCCGCGTATTTAATCGCGATCCCCTAATGTGGGATTTGACCCTATAGTCCTGCTTACATATTCATCTCCCTCATGATTTTGGCAGCCCCGCTTTCTGCTTAACTGACTCAAGCCAGACCGGATCACTATGCGGAGGTCACCGTGCGCGAACCCCCCTTTCCCCCAATACCTTGTTTTTGCTGCGTTGACAGTGTTGCTGTTTTTCCACCAATCACAGAAGCTCGCTTACCCTAAATGAATATTGAGAAGTGATTTTGATTGGTCAGGAAGAGCCGAGAGTCCGGCGCAGGGCATGTGAGAGGCCCGTGGACCTGCCACTGCAAACCCCTCCCAGTTCCCAGTACCCCGCCCCCGGGGTCGGTGTTAATATTCCTTAAGCTTCTGTTTTCCTTGTTCGTCTTAATGACCGCTCAGCTGCAATGTGGTATAAATCAGCCATCGGCTGCCGTTAATGACATTACGGGATAGTTAGTCTCCTGCAGTGAGGCCCTGACTCTGAGCGCGTGTCTGCGTGGCCCCGCCTCACTGTGCCGTGTTTCCCCATCTTATCGGGGCAGCAGTGAGGCCCTGACTGTGAGCGCGTGTCTGCGTGGCCCCGCCTCACTGTGCCATGTTTCCTCGGGGCCCCCATTTTATCGGGGCAGGGGTGAGGCCCCGACCGTGAGCGCGTGTCTGCGTGGCCCCACCTCACTGTGCCATGTTTCCTCGGGGCCCCCATTTTATCGGGGCAGCGGTGAGGCCCTGACCTTGAGCGCGTGTCTGTGTGGCCCTGCCTCACTGTGCCGTGTTTCCTCGGGGCCCCTATCTTATCGGGGCAGCGGTGAGGCCCTGACCGTGAGCGCGTGTCTGCGTGGCCCCGCCTCACTGTGCCATGTTTCCTCGAGGCCCCCATTTTATCGGGGCAGCAGTGAGGCCCTGACCATGAGCGCGTGTCTGCATGGCCCCGCCTCACTGTGCCATGTTTCCTTGGGGCCCCCATTTTATCGGGGCAGGGGTGAGGCCCCGACCGTGAGCGCGTCTGCGTGGCCCCGCCTCGGCGTGTTTCCTCAGGCCACTGTTTTATCCTCTTTACGGCCTTCTCGCTACCTACTTAGTTGATTCATACAGCCAGCCTGGGGGCAGGTACGACGGGGCCCCTTCCGGAACACACATCTGCGGTCTGTACCGCGTGCCCTTTACTGCCGCGCTGCATTCCATTTTGCCAGTGACTGGCCCGCGCCGAAATCCTGCCCCTTTGAAAGGAGTTAATTTCTCCAATTTATTTTTTGGCAGTTTGGCTCGCGCTCTTCCGCCCCCCCCCCACCCTCTCGGTCTCACTCGCCAACCGCATATCAGCCGTTATTTTCAACTCGACCAATTTCCGGCCCTGTCGGGCCCCGCTGTCCGTTTTCAGTGTCCTGCCGCTACCTGCCGTATGTGTAAGGGAGGGGGGGGGGGGTCTAGCGAACAGTCGGGACACCAGACAGCTAAACCGCCGTGTAAACCCCCCCCCCCCCCCCCCCCCC